>FASU01020614.1:0-14547 GCA_001486225.1 Heliconius pardalinus sergestus
CGACCCCAGAATTTTGCTACGCGACCCCTTTTGGGGTCGCGACCCATAGTTTAAGAAACCCTGATCTAAACAGTTCATTTACCACTAATCTGTTTCCAGAATGTATGATATCGCATTTGAACGAATGACAAAATGGTATCTTCAGATAGATCCCGTCTTTTGGGTAACAAATCTATACAAATACCAAAAATATTTCATGCAACTTATGGATGAATTTGGTATGGGAATAATAAAATACAGGATGAAGAAATTATCAAATATGGAGGAAAAGTTGGATGTTCTCAATTCTGAGGAAGACTCGTCAACAAATACTCGATTGAGTGTAATCGACAGATTCATCTTGTCAAATGAATTAAATTATAGAGAATTGATTGACGAGACATTTACAATTTTTACATCTGTAAGTATATAATTTTAAATATTAATTATTAAGGGATTTTTATGAACAGTAATAAAAACAAATTTTTAGAACAAGTGTATGTGAAAAATAATATAAATGTTTAATTCTTTTTTGTGGGAACAAAATGTTCCCACAAAATTGATATTTACATTTATCACAATAAATAAGAAAAAAAGTAATAAATATTTGATTTTATAAAACTGTAACTGGAGAATATTAACGCTAATATTAATCCTAAAGCTAATATTTTAAAGCAATTGTGACGACAGTGACTAATTATTTTATTTAAAATATGTTTTTAATAATAATTTCTAGAGTCAAGAGGCATCGGCCAAAATATCGTCATTCCTGTTGCTAATGATGGCTTTCCATCCAACCTGTCAGGTGAGTATTTCAAAAAGTAATTGAAATAGTTTTATAAAATTTTGAACAATAATAAATAATAATAATTAATGAATTTATTAAAATATGGATATTATAGAATGATAAACTCAAATTATTTTGGAAAAATAGAGGTAAGTACTTCATTTTTTTTATATTTTCATTAATACGGCTAAGAATATATAATAAAAAACTATTAAAAAATTATTTTATTATAGGAAAAGCTGTACAAAGAAATAAAAAAAGTTGTAGGAGATAAAGACACTACGGTAACAGACGAACATCTGAAAGACATGCCGTATTTAGACATGGTGTTCAAAGAAGTACTACGACTATTTCCCATAGCTGGCATGGTACAAAGAACAGTAAAAGAAGATATTACTATAAGTAAATATAATAAAATCATTCTTATATTATAAAATAAAAATATATTAAGCAACTCATAATAATAAAAATTTCGAAATTTGTGTGTAAATCCAAAAAAAATCATTTACAGGTTCCTGTACACTGCCGGCTGGATCGTCACTTGTTATTCCCGTATATCATATTCAACGAGATCCTAAATACTGGAAAGATCCAAATGCTTTTGACCCTGAACGTTTCACTCCAGAAAATAGTAAAAATCGCCCAACGTATTCTTATATCCCCTTCAGCTTGGGGCCGATGGATTGCTTAGGTAGATTATTATCACTTACTTTTCTCTTACATCCATTTAAATTCATATATTAAAATAAACGGCAACACAGCATAATTTTGAAATTTTAGCTCGATCTTCTTGATAACAATAAATTTGGAAGGTAAATAAGTATATCTCTCTAGCTGTAGAAATTGAAAAATGAATTATATATTTAAGAGACAAATAGAAAAAGCACACTTTTTTATTTTTGTTTATTAATAATTAATTCATTAATAATTAGTTTAATTTAATCATGGAAATTCATACGTAGTTATATCTATAATGTATGCACAAATAGAACTTATAAATTAGTTTTTGTGTTACAGGAAGGTATTTTGGTGCCAAATTAATAAAAACTATAGTCATCAAAATTTTACAAGAATTTAAAGTGTCTTCATCGAAGTCGTACAAAGATCTTCGAATAGCAATAGCAATATCAGTAACATCTTTGGACGGTCAGCACGCAGTATTGGTTCCAAGACATTGATGCAATTTCATAATTTTATTATTATAGTTAAGTTAAAAAAGAGCATTGTGTAAAGCTACCTACTAATTACAAATAAACTAACCTGCTATAGTTCATAAGTATGTATATAATTTTTAATAGTATGAAATGGTATTCTTTATTACTAAAAGAATAAAAACTCGTTAATAAATTTGCACAAAATAATCACTTGGAAAAGAAATATATGATAGCTGTGTCTATATATTATGAAATATAAACTTAGATTATGTACCATATACGTAATTAGGTAATTAGGTGTTTAACGTTTGGAAAGGAAAAAATAAAGTTGTTCAAATTATTCTTACTTTTATTAAATAATTTCTATCCGACTTTGATTTTTGCCACATTATCATTATCGTTACTCCACTCTCATTGATTATATTAGAGTGATATAATAAAGTTTATAGCCTGCTTCGATGGATGAATTTATATCCAACATAAAAAAAGAATTCAAACAAATAGTTTCTGAGATTTACGCGATCAATCAAACAAACTCTTTCACTTTATAATATTATGTAGATAAAAAATATATAAGTCTTTTAAATCATTAAAGAGTTTCTTAGTTCACCCTAATTAAGTAAAAGATTTTTAAATAATATTTATATTATTCTATTAGGCGTGCCAGTTACAATCACTTTCCACGTAAAATGAAAATCACATGATGATTTTTTTTACAGCTGACAGTTATATTGACATCGACAAATTATCAATTGACAACTTGACCATGTGTCATAAGTCATTCGTATAATGTCATTTGATACGAATAACGTCTAACGAAATTGAAAATCCTAAATAAATTCATATATTCGTGTTAGTAGTTAAGTCTATGAATGTAGCCAGGGTTTGTATAAATTATTGACCTTATTTTCGTAAAAATTAAATAAAAGTAATTTTTAGTTAATATTTAATTGGTAAATAAAGAATAATTGAAATGGCGTCCTTCTCAAGATTCCACAAAATTGCTTTATTAAGTTTAGGCGCTGTTGGAGGAAGTCTTGCTTATTATCATATAGGTAAATCTGAGAAAAACTTTGATGTACAAAATTCCTGGACTACGAATTACACGCCGACTGTTAAGTGGGAACGAAATTGGGACCAGTAAGTTATACTTTCATTCATTATCTTGACCTATTTAAATAAGATAAAAATAAATGCTACAAAAATAATAATACTTTTTAGTTCAAAATAATATTGTTCTTTTGAAGTTACAAATGAGTTATAGTTGTTTAAGTATTTATCACTTGTTATCAAAAAATATTTACTTTTCTAATATTGACTTCAAGTTAGGTATTATTTAATTTTCTGATTATATTATTGACACATAAAACGATGACCGTTTAGCTACAAATGTAGCTTTATTTTGTTTTTTGAAAATGATTAATTTTAGATGTTGACTTTTTTTAAACAAATATTGTTAATATCATGAAAAATGATATGATATATCACAATTAGCACTATGGTTATGAATTCGATGTCTACTTGGTGCAATGAATTATCTATCTCTGGCAGGTTTCAGATTGTTTTCTGCCACTCAACATACAATGTCTCAAATTTTGGGCAGAAAGTGGAGTATGGAGAATTGTGTCACTAAGTTTTCTTGGCCTCTTGGTGCAGATAAAACCCACAGATTTTTAGTAAAAAAAACGAGATATAACTATTTATTAATAATTCAATATTTTCAGCCGTGAACCAGAGTCAATAGTAAAACCATCAAAATCAGCCAAACCAGAAGAAGATAACAAATACAATGAACAAATTGAAAAGGCAAAGAGTAAAGCTGTTCGTCATTTGTTCCTTATTAGACATGGACAGTACAATTTAGATGGTGCTACTGACAAGGAGAGAATATTAACAGAATTAGGTAAGGTTTTAATTTTCACATTGTATACCATATGTAGTATAGGAAACATAGTGTTAAGACACTCTGTTCCCCACTTTTTGACTTACTTTTCAAGCATGTTGAGTGGCTGTACCATGTTTTGTCTTATTAACAGAGGAAGGAAAAAACAAATCAATTAACAATTCAGTTTATATTGAACAAAATAAACATTTATATATCTTTCTTTAATAAATACCCATATTATAATTCATTCACAGGTAGACAGCAAGCTGACCTAACAGGCAAAAGGCTGGCGAGCTTAGATATAAAATGGGACCTATTAGTTCGATCAACCATGACAAGAGCTCAAGAGACTGCCTCAATAATTGCAAAACATTTGCCAAAAGACATAGAAGTTAAAGACTGCCAGCTAATAGAAGAAGGAGCGCCTGTGCCCCCAGAACCACCAGTGGGACACTGGAGACCAGAACCAAAAGTAAAGTTTCTTTCTGAATGTTTTTAAGTGTTTTATCAGTCCTATCATGTATCCCAAATATATTAGAGTTTGCAAAGGGAACCTGGGAACATAGTATAAAGAAACTCCATTCCCCACTTTCCACTAGATTTCAACGCCCCACTTTGGCTTGTTACCAGAGTGCTAATGTTGTTACTAGAGGCAATGAAATGTTAATATTAAATATTTCATTCCTCCGAGTTGGAATCAAACCCACAACTGGTTCATTTACAGAAACATGCTTGTGCCCCTGCACTACAGAGGCCTCATTATTTCTGAATATTTTAGTTTTATTTTTCAGTTTCATGATATATGCATGATATATGCCTTATACAGCACGGTAAACCAAGGACACCTACTGTTAGATCTTGTAATGCAGCATCTGACTCTTAATGCGATGATTCTGAGTTCGATTCTCAATCAGGGAAATGAATAATTTTTAATTTGTGGTTTTGATAAAAAGACATCTCATATATTGACCTAAAAATGGGGGAATGGAGTGTCTTAACACTAAGTTCTCTCTAATGGTATGGGATACAGCATTACCCAAAAAAATAATGAATGCTTAATGGTTTAGCAGAGTATATTTTTTACTAAACAAATAAACATCGCCCATTTTTCTAACCACTGTATAAATTAACACTAATATTGTAGTTTTATTACTTTGTTAAAATTATATTTCCTTAGTGAAATATAGTAGAAATTAGAATTTTAAGTATTGTATGTGATTGACCAGTTTTGCCATTTTGAACTAATTTATTGTAGTGTTAGCGCCATTTGTACATTGCCGCATTAATTTTAACTTTATAAATATAATACATGTTTAGTGTTATACATACATACATCTCATTCATACTATTTATTATTCAATAACTCTATGCTAATTAACTTTCATATTTGGACAACTGCCTTGCTTTAGTGTCAATGACTTTATATACTAATATGTTTTTTGTACATCTGCCAAAAATGAAAACATTGACGAAAAAATAAAATATTTACACCTGATTTTAAAATATAAAATTTCAATAGAAAACTGCCAAAAACAAACACTAGCAACTCTCATCTTAGGCTATAAATTATATACATAAATGACTAGCGACCAAAACACCAAATTATAAAAAATCTGTATATAATAATTGTAGCCTATGTTTTATTCTGATTTAAAAGCTATATTACTGTAGATCTTCATCTAAATCCGTTTTGTGGTTTTTGTGTGAAAGTGGAACTAACATCCATCATTACAAACTTACATTTATATTATTAGTATGAAGTAGAATTAAAAAAAAACGAAACTGGCAACACTGGTCAATTAACACAGTATGGTTTGGTACCTGTAGCAGTTCTTCCAGGACAGTGCGAGGATTGAGGCCGCGTTCAGACGCTACTTCTACAGAGCTCCGCCAGAACAGACGAAAGACACATACACATTGTTGGTGTGCCATGCAAATGTAATAAGGTTTTTTGTATGCAAGTAAGTATTATTTTGCTACTATAAATTTTTGTATTATAATGTTTCTCGAACTGGTGCATTCTCACGAGTGATATTTTATTGCCTTTCTTTACACTAATAGGGAGACAAAATTCCACCACTGAACCTGCGTGGAAAATGCAGTACCTTAATGCTAGGTTCTCTCTGCCTGCCCTGCTATATGCAGAAAATCGAACAGAGTCTAGAAAATCTACAGTATTATTCTGTACTGAGAATAAGTGCTATCTGTCTCTGAGAAATTACAAGCACTATGTGGCTGCTTGAGGATATCGTCGGCGGTAAAGGCGTCCCCTGCGGGACTCAAACCTAACCTTGTGGCCACCAGGCAGATGTCAGGCTGCTATAATCAGAGTGAGCCTGAGAATACTATTCCCATTAAGAGACACTTCCATTTTCCACTTTCAACTACACAACTGTCCTCAATAGTGCTATGTTAACTTTGGACCCTTTGGCCCAAAGGAAATATTCCTTAAATTTACATTATACCGCCACATAGGCCTCAGCTACTACTAATAATAATTAATTCTAAATAATACAATTCCAGAGCACTCCAATTCCCACCGGAAGGTTGGCTCCGAATTTCCCTCAACCACGGCTCGATAACGTGGATATCGATATTGCCCAGCGGCAACGTCGTCCTGCGGTCACTGAGCGACACCGGACACATGGAACCTAAATACATCACTAGCCGGTAAACTTACAGGTGCTATGTAGTCTTAGATTTTTTTTTTAGTTATAGTATCATATCTGTGTTGTGTAAGTATCGATAATTGGAATCGAATGAATGATATGTCAGAAAATCGATGTGTCATGTTTATTTGATTTGTCTGTGTAATTATATTTTTTTTGTATCTGTTCTTTATAGTTATGTAGTTTTGAGAAATTCTTAATTTAATGTTTATTGAGTATTTTATTACCACCAGTACCAGTTCCATATATCAACAAATTTTATATTCCTGTTTCATTAACCATATTCAAAATAAACAATGAATTCTAATGCTAAATATCTCTGTTTATTATTTTTTGCTGAATACACTAATATAGTTTCTAGGACATTATAATAAAACTAATAAAAACTAAAATTCAATCGTAAAATTATCTGTAATGTTTTTCATAACAAATATTTTATTCCCTTTTTTGCTTCATGCTATCAAGGAATATTGTATGTGGGTAGACAGACCCTAGTGTTAAGCGCTCCGGTCTCTTTTTTTAATTAGAAAAGTTAAAGTTTTAGATTTTTACTCTTTAAATATAATAGAGTTTTTTCACTCTAAATATCTGTGTATATCATCAAGTGTACTTATTTTTTGCTAACTCAAATAAAACTAGCCATTATACATATTACATATACGTATTTAGTATTACAGTAGTATTAGTAGAATGCTACCTCATTTTAAAAATATTTTTAGTGTCAATGTATGTATTATGTTGTATGATAAGCGCAACGTGTTATAATATCTGAGAAAACACGCATGAGAGAAAAAAGGATCACTTTGTGTTATATAACAAACAAACTGACGTAAATTAAATGCAGGGAGGAGATCTAGTGTGTAAACAATCCATCCCCCTATTCCGCTGAATTCTAGACGCATTGCGTGTTGAATTGATCATCTGTTAATGTGAAAAATTACAATTAACTATTTTTAGTTGATAACTCTAGTATGCCAAGTTATTTTTAGTTAATTCTGAATTACAATTACTCCAGAATGCGGCGGAAAGTAGGGAACGGAGTGTATTAACATTGAAGCTTATTTTTTAAAATTGTCAATTAAAGTACGCGTAATTGTCAAGTAAAGTTTTAGATGAAATATAATATGATGCGCTTATAGTAACTGCCTAATTTCAAATATCTCATCAGTAAAATACAATCCATATATCTCATATAATATTGTATTATATTTATATATACGAATATAATATACTAAAATATTATACAAAATTGTTATTTTTCAAATATATATAGAAAGTAATATACAGTAAACAGATAAAACTTATATAAAAATAATCAAACTTAATTTTTATAAACATACTTTAATAATTTATATTGTAAAATAGTTTTTTTTTTATTATTATACATTTTTGATTGTCTGTTCCAAAATTAAATATATATTAAAATTTACATACTTATGAACAAAGCATAATTTTTGACTTCTTACATATTGTAAGGAACTTTTTTCTGTTCTTGTTTTATTTTTAAATTAAAATATATTACTTTTTGTAAACGTATTTACCATATTGTATTAAACAGGAATCAATATCCGACAGAGGACAGAACTGTTACCAAAAGATGCAGTTAAATATAATATTAACAATTTCCAAGAAAATAAATTATAATTGACTTTTTGAATTAGAATATTTGTTATAATTTCTTAATATGTCTAATTTTACTGATAAAATGTTAAAAATCACAAATACAAATTTTACTGATATAATCAAAAAATAAGGAAAAGTGTTCTAAAACTAGGTTCTCTCTGCTTACCAAATTTTGTGCGTGATACAACGTAAAGCTAAAAAAATCCAAAATCCAATTTTGTCTTTTATGAATAACGTCACTCTCAACGTTTTTATTTTACCTTCACGCTGTATCCCGCACTTAGCAGGATAGGTAGTTAAAACCTAATGTTAAGACACTGTTTCCAACGCACATCATAATTTTCGAAATATTGTATTAATATTTGTCACTAGAGCGGGAAGATGAGAATAACTTAAAGTGGGCATCGAACCCACGACTACTGTTTGCCACTGTGTCCTACAGCAACGTTATAGTGATGTAATAAATATTTTAGTAAAATATGAACAATTGTTTCTTTAGTTTCCAGTGCCAAACATATTTAAATTTTACATTAATGTTGATTCTATATTAAATTTGCATTAATTCAATTAAATTTTTTTTTATGCGAACAATTTTATTCTGTTCCTAAATCATTCATATCAAAACATACGTACTATGAAAAATATATTAATGTATTTTACAAATAAATATTAGTTTTATATTTTTAGGTTAATTATAATATTGTTACTTGTTTATCTGTTCGTACAAAAATGTACGTCGAAACTGCCAATAATTGCCTTTATAACGTAGCACTTCCTATTTACCCACATGTTATATGAAATGTAGTTAAATATTGTATTTAATAATATCAATTGCAATGGTCGTAGGTTTGGTTCTCTGCTAAAGTCAAAGCATTGAGCTTTTAAAGTTTAATTGTAAAAAAATCAGATAATAATTAATAAGATAAATAAAATGTTTCTTTAATGTTTAAAAAAAATAGCTGTTGAATTTTTTTTCCACAAAAATGTTTAAGCGAAATTTTATTTCAACTCCAATGTATAAATAAGTAATAGCCATATTTAATATTTTTTCTTCAATGTATTTCAAGTTGTGTCTATATGTATAATAATATAACTGTACATATTTTGATATGTTAATAAAAATATTAATATTACTTTGTTTTTTTTTGTAGCACTTCTTAAATTTAATTCTTCTAGAGAGTGACTTCTAGTGTTAATACACTCCGCTTCTTATCAAGACACGTCCGTCCCTTTCCTTACCTTTTAATTTATGAATGAATTCTTAGATCATTTAGTATTAAAACTCAACGCCACACTGCCATTCTCCAGATTACTACATTACAGCATTATTTTCCAAAATAATAAAATATCGCCAAATATTAACCAATTTAGAAAATTTAGAACTTCGGTTCTGCTTTAAATATTTTGCTATATTGGAGGGTCTTGTAAACTAGTGTGACTAGTTGTGACAAAAACGGGGAAGGGATCAAAATTCATGAAATTTGCGGCTATTGGATAGAAATGATACAAATATATTTTTGAATAATCGTTAAGCTTTATTTTATTGATTTTTAATATAGTAAATGTGAATTATATTTAATGTTCATAACTTTTTTTATCTTATTAAATTATTTGTTTCGTAAGATCTTAAAATACTTAATGTTAAAATTGGTGTTACAATGACAAGAAATTATAATTTCAAATAGAAGATGATATGTAAAAAATATAAATAGAGATATGTGAATAGTAAATATTTTACCCAACAGTCCAAAAGGTAGATATGTTTTTAAATACAAGTTCAAGTTAGTAAAGATATTGGATATTTAAAGGATTAGAACTATTTTATTTTAATAATTTGAATTAAATCACTGATATTTCATTCAAAATGTTGCTAGTAACAAAAATATTTTTTCATGACAACAAATGTGAAGTTGACTTGAAAACAAGTTAGTTGTCAAATATTAAAATATGTTTAAAATGTTCACTTCAGGCTTTACAAAAACTTAACTTACTTTACAAAAAAAACGTAGGCATATAAACGCAAACAAAAACAATTATAACTTTAGTCTAAAATATTACAAAGAAAACTGGCTGTAAATACTAGTATTACTAGTATTCACAATATTTTTTTTATATTGAGATCACAAAGATTTTCAATTGCTTCTGAAACTTTTTAATTGATATTAAGTTTCTTTAAATTTGATAAAGACAAGAGATAACAATTTTCATGCTTAATATATAATAATATAGCTTTTAAAGAAGAGCAAATTGAAATTGTATTTAAATAGCAGCGACTGGTCGAGATAAAAGAATATCGGTTCCATCATTAGGATCTTCATCATCTTCATCGTCACAAGCATCTTCGGGCTCTCCAAGGGCTCGAACAAATTCTAAAATAATATAAATAAAAAGCATACATTTTTGTTTTTTTAAGCAATACACTTATATAGTATTGAAATTGCATTAATTAATTCATGTTGGTAGACTATAAAAGATAAAGATCGCGAGGCTTAAAATTTTGCATTTGTGAGATAAATAAAATGTAAACTACCTAAAAAGTCTATACGCCCATCTCCATCGGAATCTACTTCCTTGATCATATCTTCGACTGTAAAAATAAAATTTTAACATTATTACAAAAATTTGTTTGATTTGTTAAGTTTTGAGCTTTACGTCCGTAAAACTTCTTAATTTTATATGAAAAAATAAAGCTCAATTTTTTCAGCTTAACGCTGTATCGGCAATTGCAGACAGTCAGAAGGAACCTAGTGTAAAGATTGTCCTTTCCCCACGCCCAATTTTCGGAACACTGCATGTTGAGTGGTAGAACTAAACGCCGCGCTTTGTCTTGTTACTAGAGCGTGGAAATAAAAACTACTCAATGCCACAAATGGGAATCGACTCCACAACCGTTGCGTTTAAACTTTAAACACTGTGCCGCTGAAGTTGAGGCCAAGACTGTTTTAATGAATATAACTATTATACAATATTGTTGAAAATTTTATTCAAATTTTGTTACAACATTTCCATGCTTTATAGGGTCAAACGTCATTTCCTTATTTAAAATACATACGTACCTATATAAAAAATATACATAAATAAAAAAGAAGGCCACAAATACTAAATAATTATTTTCGTTTCACTAACTTTCTTCCTCCGACAGATCCTCTCCTAGACATTGCAGCACAGCTCTCAAGTCTGACGCGCATATATACCCTCGATTATGTTTGTCGAACACTCGGAAAGCATCACGTAGCTCCCTTTCTTCTTGTTCAGCAGAGCTGGTGCCACCTCCAGCTCCTGACATGGACTTCGATAGAATGTTCACGAACTCTTCGAAGCTTACGTTTCCATCACCTGTGTGGGGAAGCATATTCGTTCGGGAAATCAAAAGTAAATGAAGTAGGTCGAGGCGCAGGGATACAAAGGGTGACTGTAAACACCACAGGTTGTAGGTTCTCGATGTTGAGTTTAGCCACTCAACACACAATGCCTCAAAAAATTCGGCGGAAAATGGGGAACGGAGTGTCTTAACTAGGTTCCCTGTGCCTACCCACCTGTATGCGGAATACAGTAATACATACATAAACGTATGTAGACATATAGTTATTGAGTACCCAACAATATTAAATGCTTATATTGAAATTATACCATCACTGTCGACTTCTTGCAGCATATCCTGAAGCTCTTCAACTCGCGCAAACTGTCCAAGACTTCGCATGACCCGACCGAGCTCTTCCTTGGTGATCGTGCCATCGCCGTCTTTATCGAAAAGTCGAAATGCTTCGCGAAATTCTAAAAAAAATATTAAAAATTGTGATTAAGTTAGTCGTGGCGCAGTGGACACAAAGTGTGACTATAAGCGCACCAGGTTATGGGTTCGATTTCCACTGGAGGAAATGAAATATTTCATATTTTCATTTCATCGCTTCGTCAAAATTTGGTAAGAAATGGGGAGCGGAGTGAATCTTAAGGGGATTGTTAAGTTTGAGTTTAGCAACTGGTTATCTTCATGACGGCAGCTCCCTGTACGTGATGGTGGTACGGATGCTCAAATTTTATTGAGTAAGTAGTAAGCTAGCTCCTTATTATTACTAAAACTTATTATTATTACTAAAACTTATTATTACTATTTAAGAATTACTTTTTAAAATTTTTGAAACATAACATGAAAAAAAATGTAGATCATAAAAAATAAAGATATTTCCTTCCAAATTCAAAAGTTCATTAAATATTAAATACAAAATATATGTAATTTAGGTACTTCTAAAACAAATTCGTTGGACTACAATGTTAATTTCGCAGATTAAATAGAGTGAAGTCATGAATCATAAAACGAGCTTTCGCTGTAATTTAACTCGGTTGATTGTAATCTATAGAACTGTACAATAGCGATATTCGAATTGATTTAATAATTAAATATTAAATAATTAAATTTTCTTGCTAAATTTGATTCTGTAATATTCGTTGAGTCCCTCCTCTCCTTCCAGGATGCTGAAAGTGGGGAACGAAAGTGTCTTAATGGGAACGGAATGCCTTAACACAAGGTTCCCGGGATCCCTCTGCCTATCCCGATATATTCGTTATACATTGTAAACTTGAAAATAATAAGTTATGTTATTTTTTTACCTTTCATTTGAGTGCGAGTAATGCCAGTAGTCTCGTCAACAATAGAAGCCTTCCTGTCCAAGGCTGTGTTCGCAGCTGGTTTCAGGAACATCTGACGCTGGGTTGGCGTGATCGACCGATCTGACAGCTGACTGTTGGAGAAAGAGAATTTCAGAGAAGAAGAAATTTTATTATAGGTACAATTGTTTTTTTTTATTAGAAACTATAATATTTTTTTCAGCTTCTCGCTATATCCCGCACACAGCAGAATAGGCAGAGGGAACTTTGTATTAAGACACTTCGTTCCCCACTTTCTGCTGAATTCTGGAGGCATTGCGTGTTGACACACCAGAACGAAGATATGGAAATACAAACGTACCTAAATAAATAATTCACTTCTTTGAGTGGGGATCGAATCCACAACCGTTGCATTACAGTCACACTCTTGGTGCCACGAAGGTCTCTATATGTATAATGCACATAACATTTAAAGCCAGTTGTGGCTCAGAGGCACAAATGTGTGATTATAAACGCGGCAGGTTGTCGGTTCGAATCTCACGCGAGGAAATAAAAAAATAATAATTTCATTAGTTTACTCTGGTAACTACATTCCATATTGATGAAATAAATAGTAACTGGCACTTATTTTCCATCTTTTGAAGGCCAGCAGCAGAAAGCTGCGTAACTTTTTTCCAATCAACTTGATGGTAAAAGTTTAAATAAGCTGGTTGGAATTAATGAAGGAGTCTTCGGCAGGCGCTTTATTTTAAACGTAGCGCAATCTACGTTATTTTTCAATTTCCATCTTGTTCCACTTTCGTTTTTAAAATGCAAATTTTAATTAAATTTCTGGTATTATAGGTAGGTACTTCTAGTATTTGCTTGAAATGGTTTCTCTTTTAGTATTAAAATGTACAATTTATTTAATTTTAACTAAAAACTACTTAATTAAGTAGTATCACAAACTCTTTTATAATAACGAATATAAAATAAAATTAACTTCACGCTGTGAAATATTTGATATTTTCATTTCTTCACAATGCTTGCAGAGTGCAGCGAGAAATGGGGACGGAGTGTCTTAACACTAGATTCTCTCAGCTCTCTGCCTATTATGCTATGAGAGGAATACAGCTTGAATTTAAAAAAAAAAGTATATTCATTTTATTAATAGTCAAATAACCTACACAAATATTTACCACTACTGTACTGTAAATCACGACACATCTATGCTAACATACATATAAACCGCTCTCAAGTCTGACATCGATCTTGGGATGCCGTTTTCGTTCATCAAGATCGATCTCAAAAATACGAGACCTAATATCTAATACAAGTTAGCTAATAATTCGATAAAAATATATAAATATATATATTGTCATTCCAGACGCCGACTGTGAGTAACGGTCGAAGTATTCCCTGATCCAATTTCTTTTATGGTGCAAAGACCGTATGAATAAATTGTTTGTTATCTCTAAGCAATACTGTCTTTTCTTTGTATTATAAATAACCTATGATGTAAGTTATGGTCGGAAACTTAACTATATTTTAAGTCGAGTTTTAGAGTCCAATGTGGGGTACTAGCGGGTGGGTAGCGATTGTGGGTTCGATTCCCATTCCGTAGAATGAATTATTGTTTATTAATATATACATTTCATCGCTCTAGTAGTAAAGCGAGTGAGCGAGAGAGTTCTACCTTTCACACATGTAATGCCTTGAAAATTTGACGGAAGGCGGAAATGCAGGATTGATTTGGGTCCTATTTGTATTGAATCTATAAACAAGCTCTAGTAGTAGTAAAAAATAAATCAAATCAAATCAGCTTCACGCTGTATCCCGCAGACAGAAGGATAGGCAGAGGGAACC
>FASU01020616.1:3841-17197 GCA_001486225.1 Heliconius pardalinus sergestus
GTGAAGCTAATTTATTTTATTTACTTTTGATAAATTATTTCTTCATAATTATTATTTACAAGTAGTACTTGTTAGATCAAGCGCGGCGTTTAATTCCGCCACTCAACACGCGATTAATTAGAATAATTTTAGCATCTTTACATCCGTATTATGTTTACTTTATTTCTTCTAAATTAATAAACGATGTTAAGCCACAATACACCTACATACTAACTACCGGAAATTACAGAGATGCTTCAACCACTTGTAATCGAAATCAACGAAATACAGTTTATGGCAACCGCACGTTCTGATCTCAAAACATTTTGACATTCAATAGGAACCTCGCGATGCTTATTTAAAAGCTTTACACCAACAAAGTTAGCCTCTTGGCATCTGACGCATCAACACTCACCTCTCCTGACTTCTCTTTGAAAACAACACATAACCTAACCCAATATCGTATTGCTTTCGGAGTATTCCAATATTTTGTCTACATGGATGCTGTCGATAGTATATGGGCAACCATTTAAAATTGAGCTGGTTCAAGTTAACTTTTAGTATTTAGTTACAAGAAATTTGGTGAGAAAGGAGAGATCATCTTAGAACGGTGCTGGTCAACATTGTGGGGCGAACGTGCCGTGGCTTCGACTCCAAGAGCTATTATTGTTCTGGCCAGCTAAGATGAAATATTGCAGTACTGTGCACGCCCGCGCTGTTTTTGCTAATGCGAATTGTTGTTGAAAATATTGGTTGGAATAAGATGCTGGGAGACACGTTGTGAGTAAACTTTTGGAAATATAGCTGCTGAATAAAAGTTAATGTAGTTAGAAAATAAACTGTAAATGCGATAGGCTGTGGGTTCGATTCCCAATGGAGAAATGAAATATTTAGTATTTTTCGCTTCGCTTTGGTGTAGAGTCAAAGCGCGGCGTTAAGTACCGAAACCCAACACGCAATGCCTCGAAAAAATTGGTGGAAAGTGAGGATCGGAGTGTTTTAACACTAGGCTTTTTAAGTTAGAAAACAAACTAATAATCACATTTTATAAGTAAGTATATCTTATAAAAAACATATCTTAAGATAAGACACTCAATAAAACATTCAAAAATAACACCCCAAATCTCCAAATATTTCTCAAACAACCGCTGGAGGGGCGAAGTGACAATGAATGTGATACCGAAGATAAATTTCTATCACGCCTGGAGATTAGCTACTATTGTGGAACGGTGTAAGATTAACTGATAAGTGTCTCATAGTTAATAATAAAAATGTTTGGATAGTATCCCCCAAAAAGGGGGAGAGGCCCCTCGTTTAATATTATTTATACTAGCGGTTTATCGATACGATATGTAGTAGTTGGTGCTTGATTTAATTAGTAAGTACTTAAAGGATGTCAAATATCTTATGATAAGATATATAATATCTTATGATATCTGATGTAGGTAGGTATATATCTAAAGTTTAGTTTTTGAAATGATTGAAAGATATTTCATTTGGAGATTTAATTAACAAATAATAACACTTTTAGCATTTTCTAATATAAGAAAATACGAAAATATTAATATATACTTTAATCTCAACGAATTTATAAATAGTAGGGTAAAGGTACCCTACCATTTATAATTAAATAAAAACAAAATATAAGTTTGCATACTTACCTACATACTTCCCTTTAAGTCATTGGACTAAATTGAAAAAAAAACATGTTTAATGTCACTAACAAAATCCTTATAAATATGTAATTTGTATAACATTTGCCTTTCATATTGAAACAATACACGACATTAAATTAGCTTTCACAATTGATAAGGCATAATTAACCATGGCCGATATTTGTAGAATAAATTTTGACATATTAGAGCTAAAAGCGATATAGGTAGACTGAGGGAACCTAGTGTTAAGACACTCCTTTCTCCCACTTCCATGGAATTTTTTTAAGCATCGCGAGTGGCGGAATTTAAAATCGGACTACTATTTTAGAGGCAAAGCAAAAATATGAAAATAATAATAAATAATACATTTTTTCGAGTAAACATCGAACTCACAACCTTAACGATACAGTCACACCTTCATGCCTTTGCACCACAACGGACTCACATTGCTATATTATAGCTTAATAAAGAATCTTTTACATTGCTATACTAACAAAAAAACCTGTATTTATAAATGTCAGACAGCCGATGTCATATCGACGGCACATCTGCACTGTAAAAGGAGATGCACGGATCGTATAAATAATATCAATCGCTATAAACGTTATAACAATAAAAAATATTATTATTATTAATATTATAATACACAATAGAGTGACAGCCGCCTACCGTAATGAAGATGTAATAGGGCCAAGTTAATCCTTTGCCCGGGACAAGGGGGGGACAAGGGGGTGGCCATTTATTTGTAAAGATGTCACGCGAATATGACAGATATTTTGACATTAATGCAACGGATTTGAAGCTTTGTGAAGTATAAACACAATTAGCACTATTCTAAATTAAATTTTAAAATATGACGATGTAACGTTTTTCTCATATTATAGCTGTATAAATATAACACATGGAAGGCAGAGGCAACCTAGTGTTAAGACACTCCGTTCCCCACTTTCTGCCGAATTCTGGAGGCATTGCGTGTTGAGTGGCAGAACACAACGCCGCGCTTTGCCTCGACACCAGAGCGAAGAAATGGAAATATAAATATTTCACTTCCTCGAGTAGGGATCGAACCCACAACCGTCACGTTACAGTCGCTGCGCCATGACCGCTGTGTAAAATATATATATTTCGTCAGATATACCACTTTAATATATCTAAAAATTAATGTTAAACAAAAATACCTAATTTGTCGTTCTTATTGTCGTCTTTATTTAATATTCACAAAGTTTTTATTATCCTCGCGGTATCGTATTTACATTCAATAGACATTTCAATAAACAATAAAAGTCCGTACTTATTTATTTGATAGAGTCAAACCAAAGGTCGATAGGCGAACATTAAAACTCAGTTAAAATCGCATCGCAAACGTGAACGCCCTCGAAGCGTGTTTAAAATATCGTTATTTTAAAAATTATTATAAATATTACAAATATATTAAACAAGCTTCGACGCTTCGCGATGAAAAATAAACAGACGGTAATAAAACATTCATAGTGGGTTCCCTTTGTCAGGCCCAACGCTACGTTCCCGATGTCACGATGTGAAATTAATTTTTTTAAAAGTTATACTAAAATTGCAATCACAATTAGTGGAATCCATTACGTGCCAATTCGGCGTCAATTTTGCTATCACCCCAGCTATTATAGGTTTTGCATATTAAAAAATCATATTTTGATTGACGTTTGTCGAATCTATCCTATTGTATTGGAACTGGTTGGTGTCATTAGATATTCATCCACTGGATGAGCTTTCCCAGAGAATAAAATAAATAATTCGTTATCTAATTATAATAATTTATTACTCGGAGAGTCTGTACCTATTGCATTTAAGTTGCCTACTTTTTAGGACCACGGGTACCCATGCTCTTATGAAAATAAGCATAATATACTAGAACATATACGAAACAGAAATAACCTTTAGATACCCTTTTTATTTGTATCTTAATAAGATTATATTATTACTATTAATTATTATTACTATTAACTTCTAGGTTAACTTTTAAATCGGTGAGAACCATTTCGATTTTAACGTAATTTTACTAAAAAAGGGAATCTTTCTCTTCAATTCTCAACACGAATTGTAAAGATAGAGACATCCGATTCAAGAGATTCCTTGACAATTTTATTCAATAAACTTGCCAATCAAGTTTTAATTTTTAAGTACGAGCCCCCATTGTTGAAAAGTAACGGTAGAAGTTACTTTCGTTTTTTTCTCAAAAAAAGTGTAAAATTTTGATTAAAAAAAATTGTTGACGGGGGTCACGCCTAAACCAAAATTAGGATTTATTTGTACGTCACCTTTTATTGCACTTTGACACGGGATGATAATATAAAGAAATTCTTGATTACCCCGATAGGTTTTTTTTGGGTGAAGATTTTTATTGAGATATCAAAATTGTTGAAACGGTGGTTTGATACAAGCATGTCTTCAATAACACAATAACATCACCCTTTTAGTTTACGTAGACATGTGAACACGGAATTCAGGCTGATCCTTTTTTATTATACCGCATTTTGGAAACCCTAACGCGAATTTGCCAGAAACGTCAAGAAATGACAAAAATAAAAAGAAATGTCTTTACATTACCTATATAAATAATGTTGAAAATTAAGATTATTCAAGTATAGGATTTGTATTTTTTGTAGCGCCTGTGTGAAATATCCCACTGAAATATATGCTTATATTCTATTTTTTTTAATATTTACTTACAAGGATGGCAAAAAAGATGAGGACCTCATAGAATTTATGCTCGATAGCGCGGAAGTAGCGCGGTCAGCGTTTAAGCTTTGTCTTAATGACGTGCCCGAATTGGCACTTTTACCCTGATGTCACGTACTGTGGCTTAAGATCAAACAACAATAAATTGCTCTATTATTTACTATATATAGCAAGAACAATAAAAGTTGGCATTTTCTACTTGATGTCTATTTGAATTTTATTCATAGTGACAATTTATTATTTTTTTCTTAACCCAGAAATATAGACAAAATAAAAAAAATCCTAACTTTTATAGCTATAATTACAAATATTAAAGATATGAAAAAATAAAATAATGAAGAGAAATTAGACATAACATATCAAATAACGTATAATAATCCTCCATTTTAAGGCCAAATAAAGAAAAAAATCAAAAGGACATCCATCAACCACCGTCATCGTCTATCACTACAATATTTGTACATCCCAACACTGGAGGACCGGAACTGATCGCCTGGTCGGATCACAATAGCATGGTTTGACTGTAACTCGACACCCACGGTATTGGTAAGATCTCTCTCTCTCTCTCTCTCTTCTAAGGTAAGATCTCTGAATATAGTTTTGTAATTGACAGTAAAGTGGTTTTAAAACTTTTATAAGTATTAAATTATATGTAGGTTTAATATGAAGATAATTGATAAGGATTTTTTTTTGTAATTTTTGAACTCGATAATTATGTAAATGAAGTATATTTTCCAATACCATTTAAATATATATTTTCTTTGTAACGTTTAATTTAACGTCTCTCAATTGATTTTTTTTCATATTTTAACTACTTATAAGTAATATTTAATGCCTAAGTAATGTATGAATCGCAAAAAAAAACTAAAAAGAAGATACCTACACAAATCTACGGATTTTGCAAGAAATCTGATATTTTCTGTGCGTCGCGTCGATCAAATTCGATGTAACCCAGAAATTGCGACAGACAATTGATTTCCGTTTCCTATGGGCAGATAACGCCACACCCCCCTTTCCGAATTTTAAAATGCATTCATCCATTGCACTGATGTCCTCATTCATAATATAGAGAGAGAGATTGCGAATCTTTAGTTGAAAACTTTTGTGCAAATTAAAATTACTACTAAATTCTTATACTTTCATTTAGGTATATTTTTTCAATTTACTTTCTTTATACAAATTATTTAAGTGGCTAGTTATTTACGAATTCTGTCTGAGAGCTTTAATAACATTTAAGAATACAAAAGGTATATTTGTTCGAACGTAATGAAGTGTGACACGGCCAAGAAAAAAATGTCACTTAAAACAGAAGACGAAAAAACACGAGACCTCAATAAACTGAATACTTTACGGCTTACGCTGACACTTGTTCCAATGCTTCAGTATTGGGCGATTATTTATTATCACATCCGTTGATGTTTGCCACTTCATCCTTACTTAAGAATAATACAAGAGGTTTTTTCAATCCTCAAATACCACCGCAATTTAAATATCATACCTTATTAGTAGATGTCAACGTAAACATTAGAATAAATTATGAAAATTAAAAAAGTATGTGAAAATATTTAAACTTACCTCCCAGGCATATCTTCTGTCCAAAGGCTGCGTTTCCCATTTGCCGTTGAAAGGACCATATTTAGTTCCAATAGGAATGCTAGCTCGTGCATATACACCACCTGACTTCAGCATCAAATCAGATGGCACATTAAAATCTATTTTATCAATTTCATCTTTACAATCATCATCATTTCTGTCTGGACTTTTGGAATCCAGGAACCTTTGGTTTGGTAATTCAAGTGGCCTGGATAAGTAGTTCCGTTCATAATCATAGCTTGATAGTAAATATGGGTCAGAAATACCAAAATCTAAAGCATTATAGTATTCCTTCATATCTGTTCCGGGGGCCATAGTTTCTTGCTTGATGTGAACTAGGGTGGGCGCTGATTCTGATGCTGCAGAGTCAGTCGGGCTGAGTGGGGGACTGCCTGATTCTTGGCTGTCGGCTGCTGTGAAAAACAAAACAATTTTAAAAATCTACAATCAATATAAATAATTTGATATTAAATTATATAAGTAAACCAAAATTTAAAAAGCTATAAGTAGGTATTTTACAAAAATTAAATTCGCTTCTGTGCCTTGACAACGCGAACCTGTCTTATTTAAAGACATAAAAAAATGATGGAATGCAAGATGGTGATCGCATTATGCCTGGTTTCCGCTCACCACAAAGAACTTCCGCTTGTCTCTCGTCTCTCAGAGCATCCCTCCGAAATGCAAATCAACGTGAAGATATGTCTTTGTTTCTTTTATTTTAAATTCATTTGCTCTACAGAGTATTAGAGGAAGAAAGGTAAAAATATATATACTTAATATTTTTAACAAATAATAAAATTAAATCAGCTTCACGCTGTATGCACACAGTAAGGTAAGCAGAGGGAACCTAGTGTTAAAACACTCCCTTCCCCACTTTCTCCCGAATTCTGGAAACAGACTGGCAGAACTCAACGCCGCGCTTTGCCTCGACACACTCAAATAATAAAAATAATATTATCAACCAAATTAAACAACACATCGAATTATCACTACATATTTATGATAATTTATCACTAACTTCCACTATAATAAAGTAGAAAGACAAATAGCTAACAATAGTGTTTAGCGAAGGAAACAAATTCATTACAAACTGCGCAACGTACGCGTGTCATCAATAAACTGCATCCCCCAGGCAAATACAGCTGAAAGAGACACTCCATAAATCATAACCACCCCATCACTACTAATATAGTTGTTAAAACAACCCCTATCTTGTCCATTCGTCTTCCAGCACGTGGCAGTGAAAAAACACTCTTTAAAATTAGACGCTTCATCAAACTCTAATACAATGAGATCGCGAGAGTGGAATGATAACTTCTTAGCATTATAAAAGTGCAGTTTCGATTAACAAAACGCAGGATGTGCGTGAACGTGTCTAAAGGATCCCTTTTGTGAACCGGGTTTGGCGAGGACTGCGTTCCTTAGCGCGGTTGCTATGCCGGTTCCACCTGTCTTCGTCATAAAAAATCAGCTTCACGCTGTATCCCGCACGGAACGTAGTGTTAAGACAGGGGAACGGAGATTCCCCACTTTCCGCTGAATTTTGGAGGTATTGCGTGTTGAGTGGCGGCACTCAACGCCGCTCTTTGCCTCGACACCAGAGCGAACAAATGAAAATATCCTCAAGTGGGGATCAAACCCACAACCGTCGCGTCAAACCCTTATGCCAGTTCATCATTTATGAGAAATTATTTGAATATTTCCACCATTTTTAATTGAGAACGACACAGTTTATGTTGTTGACCGACGGTGACGGGACGGGGACGGGTCGGGACGGGACGGGACGGGACGGGACGGGACGTCGTAAAATGCGTCGGATATCGAATTCAAATTAGCCATCATGAGCTTCATTTGAGGTTTTGAAAGTGTGGTTTGTTTGTCAACCGATAATTTTGGTAAATGTTTGATTTTTTTATAAATCTTTATTTTAGACTTAATATAAAAAATTTGCACAATTTTTTTCATATAGATATATATCTTTTAAAATATTTGAGCTATGTATAATTGTATAATTTAAGAAAGAATAATTCGGCCAAATTATTTACTGGCATATTGAAATAGCGAAATCTAACCAACACTATGTGTAATTAGACCAGAAAAAGAAATATAAAAGAAAGTCAATTTTGAACGCACAATCACCGCGTTTTAAGCTCATAGGGTACAGAGAGGGAACTTGGGAACCTAGTGCTAAGACATTTCCCTTCCTCACTTTCCGCCGAATTGAGTGACACCAGAGCGATAAAATAAAAATATTATAGATTTCATTCCGTCAAGAGGAAATCGAACCTGCAACACGCTCGAACCTCTACGCCACGAGGCCTCACTCATTAATTACTAATTCATATTTAGTAACTTACCTATACATTTAAATGCAAAACAAAATCTAAATATATGCGCACATCAAAATTCACATTCGAGGACCCCACGGAAAGTCAATTTCTCGCATTAGCCACGCCGACTGACAATAACCATGTCTTACGTAGCTGTGTCACTTCACGCGGCCTGTACCATCATAAAACACGCTTAACGTGACAAAGAGACACGCTGTAATAAACGTAGCTTTGAAGCTTTGAAATAAGATTCAATATGGTGTAAGCGGAGAGCGGAGAATTAAGCAGGCGTGCAAACTGCATGCCTCATCGTCGTTGCAAAATAGGTATTCATTTGAAGACTGACCGATGTTTCGTGGAAAGCTTGGGTTTCTGATGTTAAAATATCTATAAGCTTCATTAAAGAATTTAATAGGTGTTTGCAATATTACAGCTAAAATTTTAGTGTTCAGAATTTGGATAAGGAATCTAATGTGTGTTTAATTAATTATTATAATATAATTAAATAGTAATTGAGCGTTGTCTATAAGTGGAAGTTCTTTGAGAATTATTGGGGGCATAGGTATATCAACATAAATGAGTAGAACAAAATAAACGACAATTTTTACAATGCAGTGCAAAAATATGCAACAAATGAAATCTTAGAAACAGCTGAGCTGTATTAAATGCAGTTTTCACTAATATATTATGGCAGACTTTTTTAACATTTAGTGTTTATTTTATTTAAATCGGTTATAAAATCAAAAAATGTTTGGGTATTCGACAAAATGGCTAAAAAATATGTGTTTTATTGAATTGGCTGGAAATTTAATAATCAGTGTGTAGATATATATTGCCTTAAAAATAATTTTATTGGACAGCAAAAATAATTCATATTAGTAAAAAAAAAAAATTATGTAGTTCAAGCTGGCGAAGCCGCGAACGGACCGCTAGTTTTATGATAAAACAAAACCTAATTTTTGTTTAGCACCCAAAACTTTAAGCATCTTGACTATTTTTTGAAAAAAAAACATAATAATATAAAACATTATTGACACAGGTCCCAAACCACAGAAAAAAAATATTTATCATGTCAATCACGAAAACAAAAACTTAACAACTTAAGCTGTTTCAAACAAGAAATGTAAACAGTTCCAAGCCGGCGGCGCCCGCCAAAAGACCGCACCGCTATAAAACCACAGATAAATAATACAATCTATTTGAACTATATTTCGCACACCCTTAACATTTTTAGATAACACTTGATTAGTTGACAAAAAAAATTACCTATAACCTTTAAAAAAAATTATAACCCCAAAAAAAATTATGACAGTTAATTTAAAAAAAATTATGACAGTTATTTTTTTTATTTATTATGTTATTTTAAAATCGATTTGTATATGACAAATAAGTTTTAATCGAAATTCAATCGAATCGAATCGAATCGATGCTTTATTCATAAATTTTATATGATTGAATTTGTAATATCTGGTTTGAGGAAAATTTTACATATCGGTATTAATTACATATGATATGCGGAATATCAAATGAGCACATTTTAATAGTCATTCAATGTATTAATTTAATAAACTTATTTACTATGTGCTAATTAATAGATAAATTATATAAAACTGCTAGTATATACCTATGTATAGTTGTTTATAAGATTCCTAATTTATAATTTCTTCTAAAATTATAAAATAATTTATTTATTTTTGAAAGATTTAAGAAGAATTTATCTGCATTAAAAATTAAACATGATATATTAAATAATAAATAAAGAATAATAAATTTTCTATTTACCTACTACTTTAATACCTTTCCTTATAAATGTAATTTTCATTCGGTATTTGAAACAAAAAATATTTATTTGAAAAAAGAAATAAATACGAGTGAAATATAATTTTAAACAGATAAAGATTACCATAAGGTATCTAATAAACTCACCAGACATCTTCATTATAGGTCACCCAAAAATTAACAGCATTCAATTTACGTTTCTAGTCCAAAAACACATTATAAAATTAAAGAAAAAAAAATCATATTTAAATCACTTAAAAAATAAACATAAAATCCTCTATTATAACAATTGCAAATATTTAATCACAGCACGAATAGAGATAAGATCGCGTTATAATTATGCGGTGTTAAGACACGTAACAGAGCTGCGCGCGGTTGTCAGCTCGGGAACGTCGAGAGATGTGCGTCGGCCGCGACGTACGCTCCCAGAGTAACGAGAGGAGGCGAGAGCTCATCCCTAGAATCCCGAATCATACCCTCGCCCGGGCCGCCCCACCCCCCTCACACCCCGCCTTGTCTTTTTACCGCACCCTTCTCTTTCATGCCGGCTTCGGGGACGTTTGCACAAGGTTCCCATCTAAAATATCATATATATGTTTTGATGGCTTCGTTTTGATATTTTCTTAGAAATTCAGGTACCGTTTATGATGTACTAAGATTTCCTTTGTTCGTTTTGATACGCAAAGTATATAAACGTTACTATATAATGTCAATCAATGTTTCTTCGACGTAGCTAGCTATAAACACCATTACAGCTCAAACAATGGCCCCACAGTTATCGACAGCGCTTATAAGAAATTAGTTGCGCTCGTACCCATGTTTAGTTGACCTGTAAGAGCTGGAGATATGATCCTTTTATGGGTTCAACGGCATCTGGTTATGGGTAGAGTGGCTTAAAACAAATGCTTAGATATCTTGTATCAACAGGCAGCTTGTGTCTTATCGTGTAGAGTTTCATTACACGAACCGTAGCTACCTACCTAATTTATATTAGCCAATCAATGAAAGAAAACACATTGAGACATTAAAATTTAACTTTTAATTTAACAAAAAGGTTCAAAGATCATTTACGTTAAGTTAATTAAATACAAAACGTTACAAGACAAACACAATAGCCATATTAGAAATAAATAAAAGTTCTATCGTTTATAGTTCAGCATTTAATATCGTCTGAAAATAGCTATTGTGGCAAGTGAGACGGCAGATAACTAGATAATATTAAAGATCTGCGAGCGAGACGGTGATTGGTCGTTGATTCGAGGGGCGGGGTCTCGCGGCGGATGCACCAATGGGATGCTCCTTATTATCTGCGTCTTTGTCTGTCAGCGGAGTCTGTGGTACAGGTGCCGCGCGCATCGTGGTCTGGTCGCTCTACCTAGACTATATCTACCTATAGGTAGGTTTAGCTACCTATAGGTAGACTCTATCTACCTTTAGTCTGTAGGTAGGGAGATAGGTACTTGTGGAAATAAAAAATGCATTAGTTACGGTATTCGATTCAGCTTTGATCTCGACTCTACATTTGCTCGTGGTTTTTCATTTCTCCGTATCAGTACCTAGCTACTAATAGAATATTTTTCTATTTTATTCTCTTGAAATTTGCTTCTTGTTTTTTAATATGTTTTTAATGTTTCTTTTTAACAATTATTTGATTATGGAATTGTTTAATTTGGTTTAATTATAATTTAGTGTATATTGAGGTAGAGTCTATGTCAGTAAAGGCGATGGGTGCAGGTTTGATCTCTACTCGAAGAAAAATTATTTTCATTTTTTCACTCTGATAAAATAAATACGGCGTTGAGTTTCGCAAATTTCAAAAATTGAAATTTTACTAGATATTAATTCATAGCAAGCACAGCACTATCACGCTAGCAACAGAAAATTTATTGAAAAATTAATTTCAATTCCATTTTTCAGTATCATTCGTGAAGGCGACAATCACAATTGATTTGCACAGACACGTTTGATAATCGATTCAAATAGATGCAATAATCGATTTCACACTTCGTACATTTCGAATCGTAAAACTGTTGAAATGTGCGAACAACGACGTTAAAATTTTGTTTTTTAATGGGATTTTATAGGCACTTGGATGGTTTCCAATTAGATGAATGCAGGTTTGAGTCTCGCTGTGTTGAAATTTTGATACGTGTTAACCTAATTTGTGTTTCTAATTTTGACGCAAAGTACGCACAGGGAACCTGGAAACCTAATATTAAGACACTCCGTTCCTATTAAGACATATTGTTATCCATTTTCCGCCAAATTCTAGAGGCATTGCTTGTTGAATGGCGAAACTTAACGCTGCAGTTTACTTCGACACCAGACCGAAGAATTAATAATATTAATTGTTTAATATCATTGAGTGGAAATCGAATCTACAACCTGTAGCGCTTAAAGTTTCAAGCTTGTGCCTCTACGCAGCGACTGGCCTCATTAACACAAACGTGCGATTGTAAATACGACAGGTAGTAGGTTCGATTCGGTTCGAGTTCAATTGGGAGTGAAGCTGAGAATAAAATAAAAATATAAGTATATCATACGTATGTGGTACATACCTACTTATATATTATGTTCAAAATATTTTTTTATACTATTTATTATAGTAAAATCATAACCGCGTATCTACAAGAGGTAAACTAATTACCGTTTACATAGAACAATAATTTACCAACTAAAATTAACATAGTCTATTTTCAGCCAGAATGTGGCAACATATCTGCATACATATTACATATACATATATATCTATATATATATATATATATATATGTGTGTGTGTGTATATGAATATGAAAATTTATTCCTAGTAATATCGCTCTACCGAAATTAGTCTGTGACACAGCGCTGCAGCTAAATTATTTAAAATAGCTGTTTGGTGCCCTCGTATATCATCATTTGCAACATAATATAGGAGGAACGCAACTACAGTAGTATGTTACGTTGGCTCGTGAAGTTTATTACTATAGCTTTTTGGAACACTAATGTGTATTTATTTATAGTTTGCATCGTGGTTTATTTGAAAAACGTCTGATATTTAGATTCAAATATAAATTATGCAATGTCTCAAAAAAATTGATAATAGAATGTCTCATCTATAAGTTTTCTGTATAGGAAATACGATACGAAAAATAATGTATTTTTAAGCTTTGATGAATTTCTTTGTAAATAATGGTAATGTCCCAACTCTATTCTCTATTCTATCGACAAAATAGAAAACCAATTAATTAAAAATTCCCATAATAATCGAAATTTATTACAAAAGAACTCACATAATTATAGCAACGACTCACCTATAATATAAA
>FASU01020669.1:1572-13498 GCA_001486225.1 Heliconius pardalinus sergestus
ACAAAAGGAACACATTACGTTAGGTGAGTGAAGCTTCGATATAATGCGATGATTGCGATAATACGTTCTATAGAGCGCGTTTTATTGTTGTTTGTACTGAGGACACTTTATAGTAGAAAAGTATACAATAATATAATATCCCACAAATAGTATTCCAAGCAGAGAGAATGTAGATCTTGTGAAAGCAGTGCATCCTTCGCGCTGCTTCACGTTTACAAACAAAAGGTGCCAACAGAACTGTGGCAAGTCTTTTCTTCGTCTCCCTTAATGCTTCATAAACAAAGAAAAGTTTTATTCTCTTCTTTTAGCGGTATTACTCTTGTAATTTACAATTTGTTAATTTTATATTTTTGTAGATCTGTCTTCTGCACAGAGCAGGTAGGCTGGAGATATTGCGTGGCGGAAGTCAACGCCACGCTCTGCTATGCATTATTCATTTCATTTCCTAGAGTGGGAATGGAACCAACTGTCTGTCCCGCTTATAGTTGCACGGTCCTGTCGCTGCGCCACGACGGCCTCAATTCTATCTTCTATTCGAGAATTAACAAACAAAATAAAAACACATCAAGTAACTCTCAGACGTTGCTTGTGTAAGACCGTGTGAGGTGAAGGTGATATAAATCACTATTGACTAAATAACACTAATAAAATTCAAATTAGTATATCTATTCATATAAAAAATAGTTTTAGTTTTGCAATAAGATGGGATCCTTTATTAGACGGTTGTAAGATGGCTATCGGATGCCTGCGGCGAGGATACTTTAAATTTAAATTAGCTAGTAACTTGAATAGTGGTGATATCATAGCTTCTAAGACTCATGTCGCACTCTTATGAAGATGATCTTTCAGAGAAGCATATACGCTTGAGAACAACGGTCTTAGACTGTAATGATGTAATGAATGAATGTATCGCAGGGAATGTAAGGGCATGAATGTAATGAATGTATCGCAGGGCGGCAGGCAGGCTCTTCGCTTTGTTACCAGAGCGAGTACTGGTGCCCTTGCGCCACTCTGTAATAACTCTTAATTCTTATGGGTTCTTATAGGGTGAAGTCGCATGTTAAAGATAATTTTCTAATGTACGGGAAATTGTTTAGACATAAAACATTAAAAATATATAAATCAAATAGGATACGTAATAAGCGCCTATTAAGTTCCTACACCAACATAACTCACATGATATGTATGATGTATGTATGGCGTATCGTATCATATAAAAATATCGTAACATAGTGTCGAAATATTACTGAAGTATGCCATTAGTGCACTAAATACATTAACTGACGCAACTTATTAACTTTTTTTCCTAGTAAAATATTTTTTTAGAATGCTGCAACACTGAGGGCGGCGTGCCGCAGCGGCACAGCATGTAAATGTAAGACGGTTGTGGGTTCGATTCTGACTCGGGTGCGGTAGAATTTATTCCATATCCTCCCTCTGATAAGAGGCAAAACATGGCGTCGGATTCCTCCAATCAATATGCAATGCCTTAAAAACAGAGCAATAAGTGCAAAGCATATAGCACGTTAAACAGAGGAAACCTAGTTTTAAAGTATCAATCTCTTCAGAATGTTTGGTTCGTAACTTCTGGATCGAATTGAAAAAAAAACATTTAGTTTTGGATAGTCCTTTTATCGATGAAGGCTATGGGTTATACACAACGTTCGTTATTCGTTTTGATGTAACCCACTATACCTACAGATAAAGTTATCTGATACCTCCCACACTTTTAATGTCTGTAAACCTTATAAAACCTTATTTCCACCTGAATAAGCGGACGAAGCCGTGCTAAGTAGTGAAACAAGCTACGTACTCATATATTGCGCAACAAGAACTCGAAGACATTGAAAATTTAAATATATTTTTACAATAGCTATATTCACAGACATTTCAGAAACTAGAAATCGTCAAAACCAAAAATACTATTATATATTTATAATGTTAAACTTAAAAGCTACTTTTCTTAGATAACGATCGATAATTATTTCAAATGACATAACCTTTGAACCGTGCGAAAGTAAAAGTGTAACCGGAACGCACGGAACTATGCAAATAACTCTTAAAGAACTCATATTGTATTATAAACGTATTGCTTGACGCCTTTTGAAATGTATACTATGGTGAAACGGTTGTATTAATAAGTAGTAGAACATGGTAGTTGTGGTTTCAAATTCTGATTGGGACATGTTTTTTCTTTTGTAACTAGTGTTAAGGCACTCTGTTCCCATTAAGACGAAGAAAGAAAAATATTAAATATTTCATTTTTTCGAGTGTGAATCGAATCCGCACCCTACGCACTCTACGACGGGCCTCTGAAACAAAATGTTGTTCAAAATGTATAATTACATGACATTATCTAGACATTGTACAACTGACATGAACACTACTATTCTTACAAATTTTCGCAAACTTAGCGTTTCTGTAAATGAGATGCAACGCTATAATTACTGTCTGTCTAAAGATTATATAAACTGTTTGGGTCTGTACACATTCTGTTAATTTAATTAAAATAAATATTTTAAAAAATATTTTTCATTAGAACATTATTACGGTCATCCCTGCAGAGTGCAGGTAAAGAGAACGTAATGTCAAGACATTCCGTCCTTTACGAATTTCAGAAATTACGTTATCAGTTGCAGAACTTAATAGCAAAGGGCGGAGGGCGAATACCCGTTTATTAAAATTATTTTGCTAGCTGGCCATTATGAAACGCAGAGGAAGTTAATACGCACAGATTTTACTTCGGTTTACGATACTATATTTTTTAATTAATTTACTTTTATACACTTTTTGATCGCTTTTTTTCAGTTAAGAAAATTTAAATATAAAAACAAAAATTTAGAATAATCTTTTTAATAAAACTTAAATTTTATAAAAATATACGTCGACATCACTATAAATGTGTATAGACTCTTGAAGTTTTACAAAAATATTTATTAATTACGACTATGATAGCCGGTACAAATCGTATGCAACCGTAATCGGTGATGAACTTAAGTAGCAACATAGACATAAATGTATATTTGATGCTAATATCTATAGAGATTGAGGCCGTCGTGGCGCAGTGGGATACCGGGTAAATGTACACGTCATAGTTGGAGGGTGGATCTTCTTTTTGTTTTCCAGCAAAACAGTAAATAAATCAGCAGTAGGCAAATAGTTTACATTACGTTAAGAGACGGAAAATTAGATGAAAAGTGACTATGTCAATGCGATTAATCTAGTAAAAAAGTTTAAAATTTATAAAACGTTTGGCGCTCCGTCCTCTCGGACAACCCCGCTAGGGTTACAGCGTGAAGTTAAGTAAGTAAATTTTGATGACTTGACATTAAAACACATTTCTCTGTCATTTTTTAGCTTTAAGCTGTATATACTGTATATATGGAAATATTCCGTTTACCAATTTCCGTTCAATATTAAAGTATGTCTTTGTTTGGTTACCAAATGAAAAATAATTCATTCCTCCGAATAAGAACCGAACCCACAACTATCTCCTTTACAGTCAGACGTTACACCGTCACAACGGGCTATACGTTGTTCACAAACATAAATAACGGAATAGCAACATTTATACCTTGTAATTTTAAAAGACACTCTAAGAGCAGTGTAAGCTACATAAGTATACACTATTAGCTATCTAATAGTACTTTTCTATGAAAGTTATCAATACCTGTTAATAGTAATAACAGAGTGTGTAGGGAGAGCTTAGTGTTATGTCACTGTACCCGAGGCCGTCGTGGCGCAGTGGCTTATCACCTGACTGTAAAGCGCAAGGTTTGTGAATTTATTTATCACTCCAGGGAAATGACTTTCATTTCCACGCTCTGGTAGGAGGACAAAGCGCAGCGTTAATTATCCTGAATTCAACACGTACTGTTTCGAAAATTAAATCACGAAGGTGTTGGGTGTTGAGAGATGGAACTAAACGCTGCGCTTTACCTAATTACTAGAGCGAGGAAATGAAAACATACATTTCCACGAGTGCGAATCGAACCCCCAATCTGTCCCAATCTAGCCGCACACATGTGCCCTGCGCTACTACTAAATGTAAACTTACAATTATATATGCCTCACATGTAAAGTTACAATTATATAAATTGTTACAAGCATTTACAGTAATTATTTAATTAAAAACTATGATATGGTAAAACACTTTACATAGAAAATAATTGGCCATTAATATTTATGTAAATTTTAATGCGTACAAATAAAAGACGCCATAGCACAGTTGGTTGTAGATTCGGAAATTTCAAGAAATATGAATATTTGTTATATATATATAGTTAGGACCTAACTATATATATATTTTTGTGTAGTTTCTCATGCACCACCTTATTATCGAGATATTATTGCGTCTTGAGTGTCGATGAATGTCGCGCTTTGTGTTGTTACCTCATCGCTGAAATGAAAATATAAAATAATTAATCCCCCGAGTGGGAATCGAACCCACAACGTTGACAGTAAGACGCTCTGCCACTGCGCCACGAAGAAGGCATTTTTTTCATTCAGCTGGAAATAATCACACGTGCTCTAGTTGTGAGTTTGATGATTACTTCCCGGTGACTATTTCCAATACAATTATTTTCATCTTCTCGTCCTATTTAGAAAAAGATCAGCGTTAAGTTATGCAAATTAATCAAAAGAACCGGTAAATGAGTGAATACAAGACAAAATCTAAAGGCTTACACCAATTAGCTCTTACTTTTATTCGACACGAAACTCGCTCGGCGTGTTGAAAAGTGAAACATCAGGTCGTTAACCTCAATAACCTTTGCCTTTACTAATATACATATTATATTTTTAGTCAGTTATGTAACTAATGTCTTTTGTTAGAAGAATCTAACGCCAAGTTTTGTTTTGTTACCAGAGCCGGGAAAGGAAAATTACTTATTTATACCTCCGAGTGGAAATTTAATCTACGACAACCGTTAAGCCACTGTCGAATATAGCTTATACTATGTATATGTAAAAAAAATGTAATTTAGACCCACAATCACTATTAAGACGTAGTAATTATTCGTATGTTTTGAATATTACCTAATAATCAACACCACGTACGTAATACTTTATATTAGCTTTGATGAGCACTAACTAGAGTCTAGACCGGTTGTTGCGAAACATTTATTAGTTCGTTTTATCACGTAACACTTGCAAATTGGTCTAGCTTCACGCTGTATCCCATATATAGCTGATTAGGCAGGAACCTAGTGTAACGACACTCCGATCCCAACTGTTCGAGGCTTTGTCTTTTCTTTTGTTCTTTGAGAGCGAGGAATTGAAAACACCATTCCCCCGATCAGAAATCGAACCCACAACCGTCACGCTCACAGTCAGTTGGCCTCCACATATATGTAGGTACATACGGACATTTATCATCAAAAAGTAGTCGTGACATGAAGCAGAGCGTACATTATGCATCAGTAGTGACTCGTGAGTCAAACTTTCACGAATTTCATACGTTATTGTAAAATGCTAATAACCGAATGGGAACTACATTTTGTTTTTACACAAATTGACATATAAGCCTTCTTTTATTTAATAGGTGTTTCTGTGTTATTTTTTTTGTGGTGGTCGTGGGTTCAATTTACGCTGGGGAAAGGAATTATTGTTTTTTGTTCGATATTACAATATCGAAGAAATAAAAATAATTCTATCAAAATGAATACGATAAAAATAATACGCTATGTATTATTTTTAGGGTTCCGTACCTCAAAAGAACAAAAATGCAACCCTTATAGAATCAATCAAATCTAATCTGTCTAAATAATTTATCTTAAGACAGCGTTATTTATTGTGTGAACAATTACGCGCATGTATATATCGTTTTTAGTGCATTTTGTATAGAATTCGCTGCGTAATTGAAGCATATAGGGCATTACCATGGACCTATAATTATAAACTGAGAACTTGCATTATAAATAAAGAAAAACATTCAAAAAATAGAGATTGAGATGAAAACTGTTATGAGCTAATTATTGTAGTTATAATTGTCTTTGACTTAGAAACCTGAAATCAATTCGGAACCCTCGGTTGGCGAGTCCGACTTGCACCTGACTGTTTTGTTTTTGTATAAAAAGACATCAACAGTGCAAATTATGTAACTTTCACAGCATAGTCTTATTAATTATGCATAAAAGGTGAAAATGCACTAAGGAATGTGACATTTCATACGTTTCATAATACTTTTAAAAAAATAGATATCTTCAGAAGTTTAAAGATTTTGTAATGTTATTGATTATTATTTATGTTTCATTAGCCTAGTGCCTAGCAATAATGCATTTTAGATAAGGCTATCGCGGCGCTGTGCCGCGGCGTCTCGCGCGATGTTTGTTGGTTCGTTTTCCACTCTCGTTGGCTCTGGTAACAAAACAAAAGGTACCGTTGAGTTCCGCCACTTAAATCACAATGTGTTCAGGCGCCAAATGGAATTAAGAATATCTTTTTACTAAATTTCGTCTGCCTAGTCCCTACTAGCTACTAGCTTTTTGTCTGTGCCATTTATGCGAGACAAAGCATGAAGCTAAAAAAATGAACTTAATTTTCCAGCTTTACGCTAGCAGCTTGCTACTAGGTAAGGTAGGCTAGGCAGACAAAATAGTCTTATAAGCTTTATATGTAGAAAACAAAAATAAAATAAACAATAAATTGTATCAACAAAATTAAAATATGGAGGTCGTCCTGGGCAGCAGGACAGTGACTGAACGTAATGGCTACGGTTCTAGATTCCTTTTGTACTAGAAGCAATTAAATATTTTCATTTCTCAACATTGGTTAAAAAAGTGCAATAGAAAATATCTTAACATTAGGTTCTCACGTTCCCTCTGCCTATCCTGCAATATGCGGGATACAGCGTGAAGCTAAAAAACATTATATTATATTTAAGCACTTAATTATATCAAATAAATCAAAATCTACAAGTAACTTCTCGCCATTATGCCATTATCTCCTAGCTCTTAGTCAGTGCTATCTCGTCCGCGGCGCGCGAACGTCGATTTGACGCTTTCTTACTTGGAAATTTTACGTCAAATTGTGTGTTGCGTGTTTTTTTAATAACAAAAAAGAATACTGTGTATTTTGTGGATTTTTTTTTGTGCGTGAAAACCACGTATTTGCGAATGGTTTGTTTTTTATTTTTTTTTATGTATAAGTATATCTGTAGGACTTATTAATATATAATATAATTTTGCTATTATCTAATATATATAATTTTGTTATATTATTTATTTGATTTATTTAGAATAACGATGTATGTTGTCTTTCCTTACATCTTAAAAAAATGTTAAAGTTTTGTGTATAACATAAATAAAAATAAGTTTAAAAAAATATATTTATTTAATAACAGTTTTTAATAAAATGTAAATAATCAATAATTTTAATAATAACTAATATCTTAATGAACTTTTTGAAATATTACAGGAGACAATGAAAATTTGTAAATAGTCTTTCCGTATAAGGTAACATTAATATTTTAACTTTATAATAAATAATATATCAAAAATAATGAAAGTTCAAAAATAAATTTTAAAAATAACTGTTTCTTTGTAATGTTATTTCTTTTTATTATAAATTGTATAATATTTAATTTAAATATAAAGCTCAACATCATAATAACGGTACATTTGTCCCAAAAAAAGTGAATATTAAACCAAACGAATATTATTATTTGAAAATTAAACGAAATTCGTGCACAAATATTGGCGTGAAATCCTTTTATGACGGATTTCAATGACACATTCGCGATTAACACAACGTCGTTTATTTCATTTCTGGTGGGATGGTGTTCATATAGGCAATACAAGCTTGTGCCTCTTGCGCCATGAAAGCCTCAAAATCGATTTTTATAAAAAAAAATGATAATAACGAAATGTAATGGCATGAAATACCTTATTCACTTCTATATACTTATATAGCTTTTACTATAAGTGGTTGTTAAAGCTTTCTTTGTACTTTATTTTTATTTGATACCCATTCGAAGTTGAATAATTTCTCAATAAACATTTATTGACAGTAGTATTATTTTATAAGGGATTTTACTTTCTCCGTTTAAAGAAATGATAAGATAGTTATTCAACTTACTTTATACTATTTCATTCTTTCTTTACATATTATTTTGGATTTAACTTAACAACAGAAAAATCTTACTTAATTGTTATGTATATTTGAGTAACATAAATAATTCTTTAATTTAATAATTAAATGTTTATTTTTTTATTTTTTCTCTAATTATTTTAGTATTCTCTTCTCATTATCTGCCGTTCTCTGATTTTGCCGCATGCGTGCCGGGCCGTATGGGTTATAGGCGGAGATCCTATGTACTCCTTCTAGGACTGTCCAAGCACTGTGACCACTAAGCCACGGCGGGAGTAGGTTCGTTCACTGCTCTGGAGAAATAATTGGTTTCAATATATATTGTCTAGTAAAAAGTTAAGACTCAGCGTTCCGCCACTCAACACACAATGTCTCAGACGTTAGGCGGAAAGTGGGCAACGAAGCGTCTTAACACTGAGTTACCTGTGTATACCTACATGTATATATCCATCTACATGCGTGCTGCGTGAAGCTAATAAAACATTCCATAACTTTAAAGGTGGCATCACTAATTGGCAAAATAACCAGATACATTATATGTAACATATTACACCAAAGACTTATAGCTCATTGTATAATATTATTAATAACGTAACGTGATATAATTCTTGTTTCCACCTACCTACCATACCTACTATACTAATATCTATAAAATCCAAGTTAATCTTTTTATAATTTCACGCTCTATGACTTATCATAACGTAGGAAATTGACTTCTTGTTCCGTTATGAGCTTTCCGCTGATATCGAAAGTTGTATTAACAAGAATACAAAACAGGATATACAGAAGTATACGTACAAACATTCATACAATCTTTATACATTATCGTAATCATTATTTAGTTTCGAACAATTATGGCGCGGAAAACCTAATGTTAAGACACTCCATTATCCGCTTTCTGTTCATTTCAGAGATATTACGTGTAAATCGGCGGAAAACTGGAAATCATTTGAATATAATCCTTTCAAAGGGTGAATTGGTGAGACACGTTCATAACGTGTTGTGGGTTCATTGTTCTCACAAGCCGCGTGCTTTTTGTCTGTTTTATCGTAAAAAAGCTGAATAAGACCTTTTTGTCTATTAACAAATAAAAATGTGATATAGTGTCACTTCACGTAACTCTTGACTGACTCTACTTTATGGAAGTGACGCATATAATATAATGATAAAGCAGGCCCTTTTTTGAGATAGGCGTAAATAATTTTGTGTTAAGACACTTTGTTTGTTGTCTAGAATGGCAGTAGATGCCGCGCTTTGTGTTGTTACCGTAATGGATAAAATGAAACTAATTTATTCTCCTGAGTGGGAATCGAATCCACAATTATCCCGTTTATATTTAGACTGTGCCGCTGCGTCTACCTATCAGCAAATGTAATTTATTTCGTTTCTCTGGATATTTCATATATATAATAATGCGAAATATGTACAGTATGAATAACCAAATCTTGGACTAACATAGCGAGCACTCACGCATATCTAATGCACACGAGCCACGCATAATAGTTATTTCCTTACTCTAATAATTGAATGCAATTTTTTTTCTATTTCGAACCCGTATAACCTTCCGTTATATTACTAAATATCAACGTAACTAACTCCGTAATATACATACGTTCATGTTTAATGATTGATTTATTCGAATATAACGACAGACAGGAAGACGCATTTATTTGTTAGGTTACGTTAACTTGCTATTACATATTTGTTTTATTTTATATTTTCGGTGTTAATTTCTACAATCTAAAATGAAATGTCTATATATAGATTATATAGTATGGAATACTCAAAGAGCATATCTATGAAAAAATGTGACAGTAAACTTAAGGCCGTCGTAGCGCAGGGTCACAATCGCGTCGGTTGTGGGTTCGATCGCCATTCTTATGTTTACTATTAGCTCTGGTAACCACACAAAGTTGTGTTCCGCTATACAAAACGTAATAGCTCAGGAATACGAGTATCAGTGGGAAGTGGGAAACTAAATATATTATTATAATATAATATTTACCAAAATGAGAAATGGTAAAAATGGTAAATTCCAATATCCATTTTAAAAATGGAAATCGATCCACACCCCATGCGTTAACATTTAAAAGCAGTGCCCTGTGCCTAATTATTATTAAGCTATTATATGTATTTTTATTGTTTTCTATATTTTTTTTATTTTATGTATATATATATATATATATATATATATATATATATTCGTATGTATTTTCTGTGAACATTTAAGTTTGTTTATATATTGTATTTAGTATGAATTATTATAATTTGTAGCTAGTATAAAACAAAGGCTAGTTACTCAGTCGCCCGAGGGAGGCGGTATAACGGATTCTGTTCCCGTTACGTACGAGTATATCCGCCATGCTTCATTGGGGTGCTTAATTATTTCGACGCGCTTAAGATCTCACGTGTTAATAGAGTCGGGCTTACTATAGTTTTAATGAATACAAAGTGAAGTAGAGTACTTGGTAAAGTTTTTATGTTAAAATTATTTGTTGTTTAAAATATAGAATCGTGAAACATGAGATGTACGTATAGTATATGAGCGTCTGACTGAACTCCGTACAATAAAAAATATCTATTAGTTAACCTATGTATTTGTATTTTTAAACAAAATATACAGAATTTTACAAGCAAAATAAAAAAGCAATAGTATTATTAAATATATAATTATTTTTATAAATACGCCTTCTTAATTCTTGCTAAACGTTATTTTCTTTTACAGATCCAAGATACCAAACATGATGTATCAACGGACATTGTGTAGTGTGAATCAGTGTTAGCGCGTTGAAGTCTAATGTACCACAAAAATGTACACAGCAATTTTGTTCTGCCTGGCGTTGGTAGAGACGGCGTTTTGTGAGTATTTATTATATTTATTTTATTTTATGTTAAGAAAAACTTCATTAAGACCGACTTGAGGCCATTCGTAATGCGGGGGCACAAGCGTGTGGCTGTAAACCTGACAGATTGTGGGTTCGATTACCATTCGAAGAAATTAAATATTTAATATTTCATTTCTTTGCTCTGCTGTTGAGCCAAGGTGCGGCGTTAAATTCCGCCACTCACTATGCAAAGCTTGCAGAATTCGGCGAAAAGTCAGGAGCGGAGTGTCTTAACATTAGGATCCCTCTGCCTACCCTGCTACACGCGGGGTACAACATGAAGCTGACAAAAAAAACTTCATAGTATAGCAATACATATATAATATTCTGTGTAACTAAATAAAAGTATATTAATGTTTTATAATTACCTTACGTACTTTATAAAGTACTTCATTAAAGAAAATTATTAGGTACTTAGTAAGTATTATAACGTCTATTAAAACATTTAATAATAGGTTAAAGTTAAAAGACCAACTTTCAAACTTTCTCTACCGTTACTTATTTGCGAAAAATTACAGTTTTATCTGTTAATCTGTCCTTTGTGTAATTAATTGCAATATAACACGACACATCCTCACAGTTACATTTCCTGTGAGTTAGGACAATACAACTATAGCAATTAATGTTTTATAATCGCTTCAGATCTTACAAGTATATAGTTTAATATTTTGTAAGCTTATTGTATAAAATAATAGCTATGTAAATCTTGCACAATTAAATAATATATTTTATAGTTAATTAGCCGTGAGTTATGTTTTACCGTAATATATTTAAATACTAGCGACTAGCATTTTTTCTACTTAAACTCGTGACAACGCTACATGTGTTTCATTGAATGCAATGGAAAAAAATTCAAATCCTTTTACTATAGACAATATTTATATCTATAACTATTATTAACCCATATAGACCCGCCGTGCCCAAATGGGTACACCTACAATAGTACCCTTGTT
>FASU01020681.1:0-16894 GCA_001486225.1 Heliconius pardalinus sergestus
GACATGTACATTCGACGATTCAAAAGTGCTTATAAAGTTTATTTGAATAAAGAATACTTTGAATTTGAATTTGAATGGAATAACTTTTTTATTTATAAGCCGATTGAAATAAAACAAACATAAGATATTAAAGTTTGAGAAAATGAAATAGTGAAAACTCCAAGGTTAAGCCATTTCTCATATTAGCGTGAACAAGCGCACAGACATAAGTCTTAAAAATCATTGTCTTTGTTGCTATTATTTGTTAATAAATGTCACCATATTTTTTTTTTTACAAACAGTACTTCATGTACAGACTCCGATTAGTTACGATTTTATTACAAGTATCGACAACTTATATTAAGATATATATTAAAAAACTTACCACCCAGGCTTTAAGTCAGATACACCAGGTGCCACCCTGCGTCTTGCAAGCACCGGCCACCCGCCTCGCGCCCTCTGGTTGTTGGCCAGCCATCGAGCCGCCGCGTAAAAATGAGCGGTGTGAGAATGCGAGGATATAAGAATGTTGGATATAGAGCCGGACCCGGATAACACTATACAGGATATCTGTCCGGGTGAGGATAAGAAATATACTAAATTTATGAATTAATATATAACATATCAAATGAAAGCCTAAACTGGTTTATACAGCTTATTGACCACCGGCCTAAACCTCTTGTATTGTTACTTGTAGTTGCATCTTTACAGACATTTTATGAGCAAGAAATAAAAAATATGCAAAACACATTTTTTCACCTTAAATTTATTTCTTGGTGATTTTCGTTTGGGTTTGTCCTGCAATGCCCAGCCCTTTTGCATATCTATTATTAGGTCTCGTGTGATCTTCCGCCATTTTGAATCTACTCCTATACCGTAGTACGTGTGGTCATCCTATAAGAATGGAAAAAAATAAAGTTTTTGCAAGATATAAATAAAAATACTATTAGTTGGAAATTTAACAAATATTTCGCGCAAAATCGAACACGCATTCCCCACCGAAAACATAATACTTATATTTTATATCGTTTAAATAAAAAAAATACTCAAAATATATTTTTAATTAAAAACAGCTCCATGCTTTTTCTAGCATAGCGGGGTAGGCAGAGGGAACGTAGTCTTAAGTCACTCCGTTCAAATTTTCAACGCAATGGACTGGTTTGAACTTAACTCTGCATTTCCTCTACACCACGTTGAAATGTAATTAACAACATTTAATAATGATAAAGATAAAAAAAGCTAACCTGAGCATGAATAAGCTGTAAACTCGTAACATAATGCAAATACACCGTCTCCTTCTTATCTTTATTCTGTAGCACCACTGTTATCGAAGAATTGGGGTTCAATTTCAGATCCATGCTTAGTACAAAATCCTGAGTCAAATTCACTCTCAACCAGACCTGACTGGTGATGTGCCCAGACGTTGAAAATTTAATTACTTTAGCTTTTAACTCCGTATCAAAATACCTGGCCATCATTGCATCTTTACTTACAACCCAATTTTCCAGAACTTTCTCGCTATCATCTATTACTTTAACCCTGGGCTCAGGTTCCGTTATATTTTTGCTATAATGGGCTAACCCGAATTGGGCTATTTGAGTAGGATAAAAGAACCCCTTGGGCTCCCATTGTGTGGACACGGGAACCCCTTCAATTCCGCTGATGCATTTCACCCTATCCCGCACTTCGACGTTATAGTTCTCGAAGGTAGTGAATGTGCCACGCGGGTCATATTTTTTTCTAGGATGATACACTTTGCTGTAACTGTGCGACCATTCGAATTTGTCTACGCCGCCTACAGACGTTATTTTGCCGTAAATCTAAAAAAACATATTTTTTTAAAATGTTATAAGATTTTTTTTATAGAAATGAACTATCTTATGTCTTACTTTTGATATAAATATAAATCCACTGACATGTATAATTGGAAGAAGTCAGAACAAATGTATGGATTTAGATCAAGATCGGAAATGTATTCACGTTTTCTCTTCACCCTCTGCCTACCCTGCTGTTTGCGGGATACAGGAATATAATAGGATACATTCCCCACTTTCCACTGAATTTTCTAGGCATTACGTGTTGAATGTTGGAATTCAACGCCGCTCAAACTCAACTTTCGCCTTGGTCCCAGAGCGAAGAAATGAAAATATTAATAAATCATTCATTCCCCCGAGTAGGAAGCGAACCCACAACCGTCGCGTTACAGTTACAAGCTGTGACCCTGTGCCCCAATGGGCTTAAGTAAATACAAAAAACGTGAATATAATAGAGGTACCTATATAAAAAAACAAATATGGCTTACCTCAAAATATTTATGTATGAACGAGAACGGCACGTACACCTGGTCGCGGTCGCGCCGGCACGACACCGAGTATTCCCCATTTATAGAGCATTCGATTTCATCGCTAATACGTTCTATTAACTCGTTGGATGGTATTGAACCTACTGTGGATAAAAAGAGTATGTGAAAAATTACTTTTCTAACTTCTGGAATAGCGAATGAATGTACAAGGAGCGTTTGATAATAAAAAAGACATCAATAAAATTAATTTTAAAACATTTAACCGACTTATACATGCTATACTGTATGTCCAATACAATATGTCCCCTCCAAAAATGCGTGGAGGTAATGCATCAAATTACCTTGGTTAAATCTAGCTAAAAGCAATATTTTTCATAATATATTTCTGTATGTTTTGTTTTGCATAACAAAGAATATATGTATAAAATCTGAACGTAGGGTATATTTTTATATGTTTTCTTAGAAAGTATATTTCTCTCCACACTTAGAGAAATATTTTAAAAATGATTAAAGATAAAAGATAATATTGATAATTACAATAAAAAATACATTTCCTTAATAATAAAAACAAACAAATAATCAAATATATAAAAAATACATATCAATCGGCATACTAACTGGGCCTATTCATCAGATCTCCACACCTGCCCAAATAGAACGTCACAAGTAGCACGCCCCCGCACAGCGCTGCTAATGCCAAGCGCATGTTCAATCGCACTAGCATCATTGCTATCACCTGCTATAATAAAAAAATACCTTTATTTAATTTATCTTATCTTATCTATAATACAATAATTTATTTCTATTCTATTGTTTACAGTTTACTCTTGTGAATTCAACAAAGTCCTTAATGCTCAGTTGGAAGGAGCGGAGTGTCATTACAAAATACAAAACTGTTTATTGGTGGAAATGTCATCCTATTACATTATCTGATTTCTATAAAAGAATGAGGTTATCCATTCAACTGTATTTTTTTATATTTGTTACATTAAACTTTTGTGAACCGATTTTGACGATTCTTTTTTATTTGAAAGCTGGTGCTTCCCGTGTGGTCCTATTTAATTTGGTCCATTTCTTACAATGTTATCTATGAGAAATATCTTAAATTCGCATTAAGTATGTGCGACAAATGGACGAATAACTCAATATCACGCCAACCCATTTCGATCTAAAAGGGAGAAAGAATTACTATTATTTAAAAGTAGTCTGTTCTGCATAAGTATTACTCACTCATTTCTCTTTCGCAGTGGAAACCGGACTTAATATTTACGTACGGATCTACACTAAGATTCGTAATTAATTTGCCGAGGACAGAAAAGGCCAGTCGTGGTGCAGGGACACTAGTATGTGACTGTAAAAGCGACTGGTTGTGGGTTCGATTTCCACTTTGGGAAATAAAATATTTATTTAAATTAATATTTTTATTTCATCGCTCTGGTGTATATAAAGCGCGGTTTTGAGTTCCGCCACTTAACACGGAATGCCTCTACAATTCGGCGTAAAATGGGGAACGGAGTGTCTTATTAATTAGTCATTCATTTTCTATCCATATGGGGAATTAATGTATGCATAACCACAAGAGTTGGGTTTATTTATGATATAATCATTTCCTTGAATAGAATTCAAAGTCACAATCACAGTTTTGTAAGAGGAAAATATTTTATTATTGGAGCTTGTTTAAGAAAAATCATAGATTTATGTACAACTATTATTTTCATTTGTTATATTTTTTTTTTCCACAACTACACTTCTGTCTCCCACTTTCCGCCTAATTCGTTAGGCATTGTGTTGCACACCATGGTTTGGCGGAATTCAACATTGTGCTTTGCATCGTTACCAGGGCGAGGAAGGTGTGCCCCTACACCACTACTGGATATTATTTATATAACATAAGTAAATTTAATAAGCATTAAACTGCTTTTTAAAGAAAACATCATTACCAAACAGTTTTGTTTAAAAATAAAAAAAGACTCTTAAATGGTATTTGATTGCCAACACTATGTAGTGCCAAATTAGCTCTAAATGCAATTTTCAAAAGTTGGCACCCATTTGAAAATTTAAATGCCAAAAACCTTAATTTTAAAGAAAGTGGTATAAAATAATAGTATACTTTCTATACTGTGATTTTTTTACGTTCATGCTCATCCCATACATAGCAATGTAGCCAGAGGTAATCTGGAACCTAGTGTTCCAGATTCCACACACACATATATTAAAATATTTCCGTTCACCACTTTTTGTCAAATTATTGAGGCATTAATTTAGTCATTAAGTAGTTTCTTAACAACCTTTTACCTGCAGCTTTGTCTATTGGGTCAATTGGCAATAACTAAATTATATATTTTATCTAGCTTCACTGATAAATGAATAATAGACTATCAACCACAAAAACAGTTTGAACAGTACTTTGAAGAGTAGTTTCTGAGAATAAGATGTTAATCTAAACTTCAGCTTTATAATGGTTATTAATAATATAAGTATTATATGAAAAACCAAGTTTATTGTGTTGCTTTTATATATGAGAGACATTTAATTTGAAACTACAATGAATAAATATCATTTTTAATTTTAATAATAATTATATTTTAAGTGTGTAAAGATACACAAATAAAAAGACATAATGAAACTTATTACCTTATATGTACAAGAAATACTGATGACAAAGTACTAAAAATAACTATTCCATGTATAGAATTAAAATTGGTAGGTAAGTGGTTTAAATCATAAATAATGCATGCTGGTTTCTCAATCTCTGCCTTGACATTGAATTTTAAATTGCAATATGTGTAATTTTATTATTTTTTTAAAAGAATTTATTAAATTTAGAATTATAAAAGATAAATAATAAGTAAAAAAAATATCTATAAAATAATCATTATGGAGTTAAAAGTAAAACGTAATGCTAAAATGGCATTAAAGAGTAAAGCAAATAAACGTGAAGCTTAGAATAAACAATTTCGACCTCATTTTCATTTGCCATACATTACACTGAACGTATTAAAACATTTTTGAACGTACTATGTTGTCTTATAATATTTTAGGCGATGCATCTAAAAACTGGTTGATAATCGGATCGAGTTTACGTAGGCGTTATAAATATCTTGTTTATTTACATGTTAACACTTATAAATACGAAGTTTCTTTTTATTAAATACATATATAATAAATTTCTTAACTAAAAACTAAATAATCATTAAACTTAGAAATTAAAATAATTAGATTAAGAGAATAAGAAAATATATTTACTTTGCCCACTGCGGTCCATCCGTCTCGATGTTTGATCTGACTTAATTGTGAACACTACACGCAAATAACAGTCACATAATTAATTGGCAAGCACACGTAAAGTATAAAGCAAAGTAATACAGCTTTCACTTATGTTTCTTAACAAATATTTTATAGTAGCACGATATCAATCGCCGCACACCGACTATGTGTGATATTGGCTGTGGACTATGACAGTCGATTTCAGTTAACTCTGACAGCCAATTTGACCGTATTGTGACACATTCCTTTGAATGCTGCCACATTCAAAATTATTAAAACTTAAACTTTAAAATATATAACACAAAAAATTTTCTTTAGTCAAAATATTGTTAAAATAATCATTTTAAATTAATATTTATGAGGATATGTTACAATTAGTACTTTATGACTAAACTCTGTCAGAGTCTAATTCGATCGTATGGTGACACTGACACATTCTTTTGAGTGCTGCCACATTTGAATTTGTATGTCATATGTTCGTATATCACATTTTCAGATTGAAATAATATGTAAAAATATTGCATTTAAAATTTTAAAATAATAATTTTATATTTACTTTTATTAAGAAATATCACAACTAGTATTTTATGAATTATTTACAAATTGACAGAGTCCTGCTTTTATTTTTAAATAATTTATATAATATCATTTAAAATATCATTTATAAATTTTTATAATATCATTTAATAATAATATATTTTTTTTAACCAATTACTGATTATGTTTCAAATACCAGGTTTGAGATTGTTAATATATGAATTAAACAATATTCTAGAACATAAACATGTGAAATCTTTTATGTTGAAGAAACCAAAACAAAATTAAATCTGCGAAGAAACCAAAACTTATTAAAACTGTAATTTAGTAACTTCTGACACAACTTTCTAGAATAGGCTTTAGTAAATACGATTATGACCTTTGACTTACAGTCGAACAGAGCAGATTAGAACAATCTTTTTTTTAAATTTATTTTATAATATTGTTTCATAATAAAATAAGAATGAAGTACAACTCTATATTAATATTCAGACAAGGACATACTACATGCATATGTGTATAGTATATTATGTTTACGATATGTAAATATATGATTCAAAAACTAGAATAAATAATATTTTAAATTTGTTTGTAGGTTGATTATTATGTCAACCATAATGCGATAGAAGCAAATCTTAATTTAAAACATTTATAAAGACTGGCTATGGTATTAGGTAGGTACTATTAAGAACAATAAAATGTAAACAAAATGTCACGTAACTTAAATTGAATATATTTAAGAACTTATTAATTAAACTATTGATCTTCTTCATAATTGTAGCTGTCTGTGCATTATTAATTAAATACATCACAAATATTATAATTAATTAAGATAGATACGCTGAGAATGTGATGTCGCAGATGCAAGTGATCGTAATATATAAGCGATCAAAGAAACAGTATTAACGAGTAAAATAACTGAACTGTCAAGTTTGCTTTTATTTTACGGTTCGTTATTCATTGTTTGCTTCTCCGGCATATAAATACCAACTTATGGGTACCTTAGTGCAGTACAGTAGCTACCACATTAAAGGGAGTCCGTCGAGAGTACTTAAAATTGACTGCTATGTAATAGAAGTTAAGTTTAAAATGGCGTGAGCGTATTACATTAGATTAGGTTATATTTATCGGCGGGGTGTACATCGCATTGGAAGTGCGCGCGGAGGTCAGTGTGCGCGGGAAGTGGGTCAGGGCGGATGCACCGGCGTCGGGCGGGCTCGGACGCAGTCGGGCAGGCTCGGGCGGTTTCGGGCGGGGTCGGGGGCGCAGGCGCGCTGCCGCATCGATCGCCGCCCACGCGGCGCAGCGCCAAGTGCTCCGCGAGTCGCGACGCGAACCCCGGGCTGTGCCCCTCGAAGATGGCGGCGTGAGCGCGCGCCCGCGGCCTCCGGCGGTCATGCCGCGATGGCCAGAGAGGTAACCACGCGACCGCCCCTAGTGCCGCCGACCTTGCGCCCCTTGCGTCGTGACTGGCTGACACGCCCGGAGACATGGTTACTATCCTGGTGCCCTCGCCCTCTCGGCCTCCCGACCTCCCGACCTCCCACTGCCGACCGCCGCGCCATACATGCGATGCAACCTGTATTATTCAAATCTGTGCTAGTTTACATATTATGTACTTTTTGTGATAGTGTCTTTTCACACGTTTAGAACTATTGATTAGTCGCTGCTTTCATTCAGAAATCTGTATTTCACATTTTCACATTATTTATATGTATGAGCTAGTAGTATCTAATACGACTCACTTTATAATATTTTATTTCTATATAATTCAAATAAATCGTAATCATAATATTATGTGTGCTAACTTTTATAAAAACAAAGCATATCTATTAAATAATAGTATTCACAAATAAAGTGAAAAACTAAGTAATATTTAATAAAAGAAAGTGTTAATAAATATCGGTATAAAGGGCTAGTGTAGTCGGTTGGCACATGCGTGACAGCGTAGCACCGTAGTCCGTAGCGGTCCGTAGCGCTTGGCGTAACTAGACACTCGGTTTTTACCTCAATTTACTTTTAACCATGAAAAGAATTTATAGAAGAGTATTGTTTTTATTATCATTCGCATAAAACCTATGATTTACACTCCGTCTTACTCAGTATTATTGTATTTTGTGAAAAGATTAATCCTGGTCTTTCAGGGAAGATCTTCACACAAAAATGGCTAGATTTCAACCCTTTTTAAGGTATAAAGTGTATTAGCTTAATGGATTGCCTCAAAACGAGATATTGTTCGGTAAGACACTATCAATATTAATGCCGATGTCAAGACATGAAAGATGCGCTCGGAATTTGAGCAACTCGTCTTCAATCGTACGTATAAAATGATTTAGTGTTTTTTAGTTTGACACTGTATCCTGGACCTAACTCAGACAGTTAGACAGAGAACCTGGGGACCTAGTTCTAAGACACTTTAATCCCATTATAACACTTCTGTTCGCCACTGTCCACCGAATTCTCGAGGCGTTACGTGTTAAGTGGTGGAACTTAACGCCGCGCCTTGCTTCATTTCTAGATAGGAAATGAAAATATAAAATACAACTTTTTCCCGAGTGGAAATAGAACCTACAACCGTAAAACTCTCCTGTTCTCTCCTGTTCTCGTACCACGACGGCCCAAATACCATTTAATATTTTTATTTATATATATATTTTAATATTTTAATATAAACTCTAACATTGCTTAAAATGTATTATGACTCCGTAAATAATCCGTACAAAGGTTTATTTTATTGCTTTAAAATATACAGTATGTTTCTGCTTATATGTTATACAGTATGTTTTAGTCCCGTGAAAATTTGACATTTCTAACATAGTATACTCAAACGTCAAAAGTCAAACAAAAAATGCCGTTTTAATTCTTTTCTAGCACAGACTTATTATTCAAATGAGTTCTATATATAGAAATATGATAAAATAGCTCCATCTCGCATGTAGCAGGGAATGCAAAGGGAACCTCACACTTTTCACCCAATTTTTCCACACTTTTCACCCAATTTTCGAGGAGAGAGAGAGGAGAGAGGAGAAACGAAAATATTTAATAAATAAATATTTCTAAGCAAAGCGATGGTTGTGGGTATGTTTCCCACTCGGGGAAAAGTATTATCTATATTTCCCCTTTGTGGTAGGAAAGTCTCTATTTTGGGCGAAAAGCGGGTAACTTAGTGTTTTTTGTAACTTCACGCTGTGTCCCGCACTTTCTAGGGTAGGCAGAAGGAACCTGGGAACCTAGTATTACGGCACTCCATTCCAATAAAGACACTTCCGTTCCACCACTTTCCGCCGAATTCTTGAAACATTGCGTGTCGAGTGGCGTAGCTCTACGGCGCTCTTCGCCTTCTTATCAGAACCAGGAAATAAATATATTAAATATTTTAGTCCCCCGGGTGTAAATCGAAACCACCTGATCCTGCGCCACGACGGCCTTAAGTGGACTCTCCTAGTCTTAGCAGTACATATTCTCCGCATACTTTGCATACGGCTTAAAACGTTGAACCAAAAAACATGTTGCCTTAATAGGATTTGAATTCTTATTCGTATCTCTCTTATTCTTATTCGTTATTTTTATTCAAGTATGAATAATGCTGATAAGACGATAATTTATTTATGCGCGTATAAACTAAACATTTAAATTTCAAAATGTCTAATAAAAATGGTAGACTGTGTCATTTTAAACTGTCATTAATTTTAGTTAAGAGCTCTTGTATAAGATTGAAATGTATTGAATAATTCATTGTATTAATATTAGAGGTACATTTTTGTGTTGTAAAAAAATAATTTTTACTTTTATATGATTACTGGCGCTGCGGCTTTAGCCATTTATAGTGTTTCTAGATAAATTAAGTGTCATACAGAGAAAGATTTTTTTTTTCAATTCCATCCAGTAGTTTCTGAAAAACTATTTAGCTTTATTATCATATTAGTATTTATTTAACTTTTATTTCAAACTAAAGTACTTTAATTTCAAGTTCAAAGGACGGTGTTGAGTCTCGAAATTCACCACAAAATCTCTCGAACATTAGGCAGTGCGTAGAGCACAGTCTTAAGGAAGCCTTAAGATTCGCCGGAAAGTGGGGAAATGGCACTGCGTTAAGACACTAAGACATTTCTTAAATACTAGGTTCGCTCTCTCCGCTGTGCGGGATACAACGTGAAGCTAAAAGTCGCACTACTGAGTTGAGTGGCAGAACTAAATGCCGCACTTTGCCTTGTCAGAGAGTGGAAACGAAAAAAATAGGATGTCTTAATACAAATTTCCGTCTGTCAAGTCTGATATGTAAAAACAACCTGAAGCTAAATATATCACGTAAAGCGTATAGTCCTCTACCTCGTGCGAGATCACACAAACAATATGTGTGCAAAGTAAAAATAGAATGAATGGACTATAATGTACATTACATATATATACTACTCCAAAGAGGGACACGCCAAAGAGGATCCATAATAGACTAATTTATCGAGTTAGTACGTATTAAAACTTACAAGCTGTAAGATCGATTCGATCGTGAGAGTATAACGAGGCAAGGGATCCGCGTTAATTCCACCACTCAACGTTAATCCGCCCCCCCAGTTTCTGCTACTAGCGATTTTACTTGTTCATTATATTACAATTAAAAACAATTCTATAGGTAATAATATTAATAACGGGTTGAGGTCCAACATTCAATATGCAATACCTCGAGAATTCGACAGAAAATAGGAGACGGAAGCGTCTTAATGTTTAATTTGGTTATTGTTAGGTTCCCAGGTTCCTTCCGTCTACCTTGCTATATGCAGGATACAGTGTGAAGTTAAAAACATGCTCGAAACAAGCCAACGTTTAACGTTTTATTTATGTTTGCCATTCAAATTACATTCGATCTATATAAATAACCTTGTCTGAAACCATTCAAGATCACATTAGCGAGGTTTCTTTATCAAACGAGCGAGTGTCGTGGTTTTGCAAAAGGTTGAAATCATAATGTTGCAGCTATTTCATATTTTCTCTCTTTCTCTGTGTGACTCTTTTTTACTCGATTAGTCCTCAATTCGTCGAAATCTATACTTAATGTTATATAGCTGAAGAGTTTACTTGGTTGACCGTGTTAATCTTAGGAACTGCTAATTCGAATTTAAAAGGTTCTTTTATATTTCATCGTCTCCATAGGTTTTGTTACATAACAAAAATGGTTTCGATACCTTACAAATGTGATATCAATCAATATCAATTTGAATTATTCTTCTTTTGTTTGAAAAGGTATACTTTCCGCATTGTGGTCATGAAGCCAGTATCTCATCAGGTAATCCTGGACAGAAACTTTAAAAATACATTATCAATTTTTGTAATTACGTATCCTAATATGTTTTTCTATTTATACTCTTTAAAAATCGTGTATTCTCCTGAACTGTAAGGGGCTCTTTATATGCAAATATGTCAAGAAACCAATCCATAAAATTAATATACGAAAGGGTATGTTAATTTTCTCTATAAATATAAATAGATTACTTATTATACGAAAACAGTAGCCAATTATCTTTAGTGAACTGGTGGTAAATTATTTAACGTTAAAAAATGAAACTAAATAACTCCTTATTACCTTCTCTACCAGAATACCTAGAGGGAACGGAGCGCCTAATGCTACAATCTCGGAATACCTGTTTGTTTGTCCACTACATACCTTCATACATACCTTTCAGGGGAGCCTGATGCTTTTTACTTGACCTTCCTGCAGTATCACCAACACTGTGTTTTCGAAGGTTTCGAGGTCTGCCTCTGCCTCTATTGCCTCTCGCTTTTCGTTCATAATTTTTTTTTGATATTCTTTCATCACTCATTCGATCGCCGTCCCTCCTCCGTTCATTCTATGCATCCCTTAATCGTCGATTCGGTAGTTAAACTGACTTCGCATATATATCTTACATAATATAACTTCTTAAAAAAATTAAATAAGCTTCACGCTGTATCTCTTACACAGCAGGGCAGTGTTAAGACACTCCTTTCCCCACTTTCCGCTCACCCAAAATTCGGCAGATATTGATGAATAAAAATTCCTCCGAGTGGAAATCAAACCCACACTCCTCGCGTTTACAATCAAATGCCTTGGTTTTTTTATAATAAAAATTACATTTTTAAATGCAGATATAATAGGTATATCCCCAAATAAAATTCGAATTCACAACCGAAAAATCCCCACAAGATAACGTCAGTATTAGATAGGTCTAAAATTTTAAATAGAGACTACGTTTTAACAGCGCGAGTAACACGACCTCTGTAAAGCCTCAAGGGCGAACCACAAATAGCACTTAGGCTAGTTTCAAGTATAAAAAAAAGAAATGCCCAGATTAATATTCTTTTCGACCGCATATTATGACTTTTTTTTAAACAAAATGGTGAAATTTTATAATTTGTTAACAAGTTAAGCATTTCTGTTTTTAATTTAAGCTATTGATGCGACCCATGAATGTGACCGTTGTGAGTTTGATTCTTACTTGGGGGAATGATTAATTTCTTCGCTTTAGTAACAAGACAAAGCGCGGCGTTGAGCTGCGCCACTCAACACGTAATGTCTCGAAATATCTGTGAAAAGTGGGGAACGGAAGTCTTAACACTGGGTTGCCAACCCAGCTGTATAGAGAAAACTAGTTGCCACCCGTAACAATCTTTGCCACCCATTGTATATTATAGATAGGTAGAGGGAACCTAGCGTTAAGAGGGAACAGACGGAATGTACTCTCCCGTCGTAGATTTTCGTCCAATTATCAAGTAGAAACTCAAGCAGCCCGTTTCTATAACAGAAACATGATGAGCATTTTCTGTTGATATGTATAAATAAACCGATGTGGTACCCTAGCTGCCAAGCTAATCTTTATTATTATATGAATACTCGTATAGCGCCTTAAAAACTACTTCTACTACTAGGCCGTCGTCAAACCGTCAAGGCCGTCAGCAATATCTCGAAAATTAAGCACTGATTGAGGGACAGAGTGTATATATGTCAATACAAAACTCTCCATTTTTATGATTATTTATCCATACGAGCGAAGTCGAAGGCAATAGTTCGTTTTTAAATAAAACGCGATGCATAACATATTCTCTTGTAGTTGGCGAGCTTGCCTGCCTATCAACTTTATCTTATCTGCATGCAAGTAGCCTTGACCTTCACCATACTGAGGTTTAAGATTATTTTTAATTAAATAGGTGCTAGTGTCGCAGTGTGAAATTTTTTTTAGCTTCACGGTGGTTCTCGCACACAGCAGGGTTGGCAGAGTGAACATAGTGTTAAGACCCTCCGTTCCCCACTTCCCACCAAATTCTGGAGGCATTGCGTGTTGAGTGGCGGAACTCAACGCCGTGATTTTGCCACGGTACCAGAGGAAACGGAAATATAAATTTATAAGTAAACATTTCGTTTCTTGAAGTGGGGATCGAACCCACATCCGTCGCGTCATAGTCACACCCTAGTCACCCCACCCAATTGCGCATGACGGTCACATTTATAATATTTATATGTTCAAATTTATACTATATATAAGTATATTTATATGTTTACAATAAAAAATAAACAAGTAGACAATTCATTCAATATTTATTCGAAAATCTAAGTATCAGACATTAAACATTTTATAATTCGGAAATTCCAGCAATCTTTCTTCTAATATAATTAGTAAAATAAATTTATCTAGGATGATATTTATATACATATTTAAATTACAACAATTAGACATTTAAATAAAAAAGTAAAATGAGAAGGTTAGGCCTATGGGCACCAATAGACACACTTCCGCTACACCACGTTTCAAAGCCAGAAGAATGAAAATATTGAATACTGGGGGCCCGTGGGGCTACGCCGCTTGAAATATATAAATGTTTATTGAAGTGTATTTAAGAAAAAACCAACCAAGCGCAAGTCAGACTCGCTCACAGAGGGTTCTGTATCAATTTCGGAAACTTTTGTCGAATTAAGTACTTTAATATGACATAACTTTTTTATTTATGAACCGAATGTAATAAAATAAGCCCTAGATATTTTCGGAAGATTGCCAGAATCCAATAGTGAAAACTGCATCTAAATTTTTAAAATCATTGTGTTGGGTTCTATTACGTTTATAAAGGTTCCCAATAACATTTTTTTTTAATATCTTTCAAGTTTAGACCCTTTAAATTTCTCCAGTGGTAATCGAACCCACAACCGCGTTTACAGTCTCACACTTGTGGACCTAGCACCACGACTTTTTCTTTAAAAAAATGTAAAAAAATATATATAAAATGTTACAGTTTACGCGCAGTTCACGCTCCCTTTCATCTCCTGACTTCTAAAGTAGACTCTACACTTGAAAGCGTTATATATCTCGGTCTCTGTACCACTTATATCTTGCAGCTAAGCATTTTTAGCATAAATTCAGTTTTTTTTTGTATATTTTATGCATTAGATTGTATATTGTTCGTTTTACTATGTTTTTCTCACAAAGTATAAATCTCTAGGTAATGACGAAAATGACGAAAAAATTGGACATTTTTTTAATTTTCACGCTGTATATATTTGTTGTGTAAAACACTAGTGCAAGATATTTCCTAATTCAAATTCTTATTATAAACTTATTTATATTTAAAATTTACCTTAGATATTCACTTGTAAACGTGGCGTTGGTTGGTTTGTATTCAGAAAAACGAAATCAAAGTTATTTACTCTACCTTTATTCCAAATTACAGTTTTGAATTGACATCAAAAACACCTTTCACATTTTTTTTAAGACACTACGTTCCCCACACACCGTCCAATTGCGCGGCATTGATTTCTGCCATTCAACACACAATACCTCTGAATGCGGGGGAAAGTGAGGAACGGTAGTGTCTTAATTGGAACAGAGTGTTTTAACACTGACTGCTCTCGTCCCCTCTCCCTACTCTACTATGTGCGGAATACAGCATGAAACTAAAAAAATATCATACATCTAATTACAGCGAATATGGGAGAAGCGCTTGCTATAGCGGAAATTCTTAGAACCATCTTGACTGATGGCAATGGCCCTCGTAAACACTGTGCCAGTTTTAGTTGCCCTTTAAAAATATATTGGTGTGAATTTTTAGTCACATTTATAAGTATTTAGGGCACAGCTTCCGTTTATTTTAATATTAGATATTGTTTACTTTTATCTTTGTTTTTAGGTTCAAACCCCCAATAAATACATGGGCATATCTAGAAATATTTTCCAGGGCGGCTTGGACTTTAGCGTTGAACAGATCTGTTCGTGTAAAGGTTTTTATTTTATTTTTATGGTATTTTTTCGTTAGTAAAATTTCTGGAGTGGACACAAGACTGTCCTGGAGTGGGTATGGATAAAATTCTCTGCTTCCCGGTCTACCCTATTGCTTCACTCATACGCATATAGCAGACAGATATATCTTAGCGTTAAGACACCCTCCATTTTTCAGAGTAACCCATCGAAGGTTCCGTACCAAATTCAATATTATAAGTAGTAGCAGGAAGTACAATTTATAAAAGTTGACAAACCTAATATGACGGGCATGTGCACTCATTTTGTATGAACTGAATTATAAATATATATATGCTTGTAATTATTTTTTTCTATGAAATGTCTGTAAATTTTTACTTTTCATATTTTTTTCTTCATTATATTTTTGTATTCTAAGTCCCCACTTTATGCCAAATTTCATACAAAATGCAGCAAAATCGATGGATAAATACTCGTATCTTTGGATTGCGTTAACTTAGAATCTTAATTGTTTCTGTGCTTAAGGGACCGTAGACCTAAATATTTGATATTAATTCAGCTTGATATATCCACGCAATCTGGAGACGGAAAACAGAGTGATTATACGGAACCCTAAAAACAGCAAAATTTATTTATTTCAGCATGACACTATGCTGAAATAAATAAATAAATAAAAATTATATAATGTCACTCTGTTATCTATAAATAAATGACATTTCTTAACCTTATAATATTTGCCCCTATTGAGCTCAGAATACGTTTTTTTCTTAGTAAATACTTACACCACACTAAATAACCCCCTATAAATAACGGATCATAGAAGAACTGTTTATTTTTAAACATTATATAATGTTTTTCATTACAATGCATTTAATGATAAAACAAAACACGGTCTTGAGTTCCGCTACTCAACACTCATAGTCTGATATAAATTGGGCAGTGCATGGAAGAGAAGAAGAGAGTGTCTTAACACTAGCTTCACTTTATTTACTCTGCTATATCCGTATATGGCAGAGTAAATAAAGGTATAGTGTGAAGCTAAAACAAATTGTTAGGAAGGAATAGAAAGACGAAAATAATAGTAAATAGGAAATAAATAATATGTTACATATTTTATAAATCAAAATTAATTACTAATATTTAAAAAAAATCTGACATGACTAACAGACAAACTGACATAACTAACTTAATCACTCCGCTATTAGTTCCCTATGGACAAGTGGAAATTGGGTTAAGTTAGTTAGTCAGTTGTAATTAGAAGTATGGTATGACGCTTGATACTATTATTATTCGTTTTAAATTTAACACGGTCGTTCTTTTGTAATAATTCTATTAATTAAAAAAATATATCAGCTTCGAGCTGTATCTTGCACACAGCAGGATAGGCACAGGGAACCTCACTAGGTTCCCTGTGCCCTGTTCCCTGTGCTTAACACTTTAAGATGCTCCGTTTTTCGCCGAATTCTGAAGGCAGTGTGTATTGAGTGGCGGAACTCAACGCCGCGCTTTGCCTCGGCACCAGAGAGAATAAATGAAAATATAAATTTAAAGAAATATTATATTACTAGCGGCCCTCTCGCGGCTTCGCCTGCGT
>FASU01020683.1:0-16642 GCA_001486225.1 Heliconius pardalinus sergestus
GAAGAAGAGTTAGAAAGTTCAGACCGGCACGAAAGCCGACTTTATTTTATAAGATATAGGATAGGATAGGAAGTAGGCACGAGTCAACATACTGAAATAATGATGCTCAAAGCTGTGCTGAGTACCAGAGCAAACAAATGAAAATGGTTTTATTATAATCACTCTTTTGAGTGGTAATCGAACTCACAACCACAGAGCTACAATAATATATCACTGCACCATAACAACCTTAACGAAATATCTTACTTCTCTTACCACCAACAGTAGTACCTACCATTCACTACGGTATTTCAATTGTGGTCATTCGTCTTGCCCGTTTGGACATCGACTCGCTTTAATTAAAGGCACCTCAACCTATCAACGTGAACATGTTGCTGTTATATGGCAGATTCCTGGACTGGTAATGGTAAGAATTCTTTCTTTATTTTCTCTAATGTATTTATTTAGGACTTTTCTGTTAATATTTTGAACCATTGCGTAAAGCATATTATCTATTTAGAAAATTGACTTTAAAAGTTTTTTATTCTTCACGCTGTTTTCCGCACATGCCAAGATAGAAAAGGGTGCTGGGAACAAACGAAGCATTGATCCGTAGGTTCTCTCTTTAAAAAGCGGAACTCAACGCCGCGCTTTGCTTCATTACCGAAGGAGTTAGAGCGAGGAAATCAAAATATAAAATATTTCATTCCTACTAGTGGGAATCAAAACAACAACCCTTCTAATCTCACGCTTATGACCTAAGGGCCACGATGGCTTTAAGCTATATCGTGGGTTCAATTCTCACTCAAAACACAATGCCTCCAGAGTTTAGTAAAAAGTGGGAAACGGAGTGTTTTAACACTCGGTTCCCAGGCCTACCTTGCGCTATGTGCGGAATACAGCGTGAAAATACATACATAAAAACCTACCTAACATTTTATTTTGAACTTTTGTAAGCTAGGATAAAGTAAAAAGTAGTACTTCCTGACTATGACTGTAAGTGCTTAAAGCGTGACTCACCTAGCACACGTTATAGTGATGTACGAGATACGTTTTTATCTTTCATTTTATTAAAATAAAATATAATATCTATATGAAGTTTTAATAATTTATTAATAACAAATAATATTTATCTAAAAAAAAGATATAAATAAAAGTTGTCTCTATCTTTTTTTTCTATTATGATGCAATTAATACATAAAAAAAGATTTGATGACTTCTTTTACATTTCCTGTCTCTTGCCAAATTTAAAACAACAAAAAATAATTTAATTATTGACTTTGTTGTAAAAAAACAAACTTATTTATAGAAAAATATATAAAAAACGTATATTTAAAAAAATCTAAATACAAATTGATATTCTATTTCCAATAAAGTCCAGTTAGAAAACAAAAATGAAGGTAATTTTAAACGGCACTTGTAGTAAGTAAATGTTGACATAGGACACTGTTTGAGTGACTCTAATAAGAGTGTCGCAATTTCAAATATTCTTACTGTAATTATGTAAATTATACACTTAAGTTTATTATTACGTTTGTACTTTTTTCCAATTGACAAATTGGCACCTTTGAATGGTAGAAATAATTGAGGACTTTGAATCGATTTCGTATACACCAGACTTTTAATGGGGCTCGAGGGCCTTGAAGCCCCCTATTTTACAGGGGCCCCCGAATGTGTTTTAAAAAAAATAAATATATAACGTATTTATTATTTGATGAAGAATTTTGATTATGTAAATTTAACTATTTAAACAGAAAATTTTATTAAATATTTTAGGTATAATCGAGCTTTTCTAAGCTTAAAAGCTAATTAATCTAAATTGTCATTAATTAAATATTTCATAATTATAATACATTTCTAAATAAAAACAAAATAAAATGTCAAATAAAAGAAAAAGTGATAGATGCAATAAATAATTCATTATATCGACAATACATGTATGTATGTTGTATATACGGTAACTCGGCAAGGGTGACGTCGGTACGCGGTAAAGGGCGTTATGGGATGTAAGGGTTGTCAAACGCTTTCTTTAGAAATATATTTTTTTAAACTTCACGTTATAAGCAACAGCAGAGATATATACATAGTATTTAAATATTCTGCTTATCACGCACTGCCCAATTTTTGAGACATTCGCGGTTAATGGTGGGACTTAATGCTGCGCTTTGTGTCTTCACCAGAACGTGAAAATAGAAATATTACAATAAAATATCATATTTACTTCTTTTGGTATAAAAATACAATAACTTTTCATAGTATTTAAATCATAGTCGATTCCCACCGTTGTATGGATGCTTAAGTCTTTAAAATTTATTTATCGAAGATAAATTATAGTAATTTTATCTTTAACTATATGCAGTTAAGGTCCATTTCCATAAAAAAATATTGATGGAATGGAATGGAACTTAACGCCGCTTTCTTTTATATTATTATTCAACGGAGATTTGAATTTTACATAAAAATAAACAATTATTAAAAATAATAAACGTACAATCCCTACACATAAAAAAGGGGTCGAGGAAAATATTCATATTCAATAGGACACTTCCAGTGACTCTATCTAAATAGTGTAAGCCATTCTTGACCACAATTCGTCGCTCGAAGGACCAAAATTGTAGGTATTAGATAACATGACTGGTGGGTGATCGTTACTACGGTAGGAGGGCTATGTAGAAATTGCTTTCATATTGATAAAACATCAGTTTCACGCTGTATACCGCAGTGTAGTGTTAAGACACTCTATTCCCCATTTTCTACACAATTATAGCGGCATTGTGTGTTGAGTAGAGGAACTCGACGCCTCGCTTTGTCTCAATACTTGAGGGAAGAAATGGAAATATATATTTAAATAAATATTTTATTTCCTCGAGTGGGACGGAACCCACAACTAGTCTCATTTAAAGTCACACTTTGAGTCTCTGCGCTACGACTGGCCTTATAAGCTTATTAGTATAGAAAACTAATCTCATCTTATTTAATGATATCGAGGTTCAATTGAAAAATGCCTCTATCTATGCGTGACAGTTGTTTAAAATGACCCAGCATCTAATTGCGCGAAATTTAAAAGCGCGATGGGTTCGAATTCCACTCAGGAAAATTAATTATTTTTAGTTCCTCATTCTGGTAAGAACACACTACGAAGACTTGAGTTCCGTCACTCAATACGCATGGTCTTAAAAGCAAAGAACAGAATGTCTTCCCTCTGCCTTCCCTCTGCTCTACGAGAAAAAGCATGAAGAGCTCTTGTTTACTTCTCTTTTAGATTCCGTTAGCCCAGGCTTGATATAATGTAAAAAGTAACCCATTAGACGTATCATTTAAAGGAAACCGTTAGCGGTAATATGTAGTGATTAAATATTAAAAATAATAGAAAAGGAAATCCTATTAATAAAATAATAATTATTGTACACCAGTATTAAAAATTCACATACATACATACAATAATAATTAATTACGACAGAATCAAACATGATAAGTTAATAGATTGTATCTACACTAAATGTTAAAGTTCAGAGAGGGGTGTGTAAAAATAAAAAAAATGGTACGCATTTTTACAGCCTATAGTATGGTAGTTCTATATTTTGTTTCCAAATTCAAGACATTGCATATTGAACGGTGGAGCTTAACACCGTGATTTGTCATACCAGAACCAGGAAATGAAGAGATTGGACCCACAATCATTATGTTACGTTATCACTGTTAGACACTATTTTTCTTTAAGACAGTATTTTAATGTCCATTGGATTTTCGAAAAGCATACAAAATATCTAATCTATTAAACTTATATTGATATAAAAGCCAATAACTCTAGTATTTAATGTACTATTAACATGTTATACTACAATAGATATTGCCTTTACAATACAGTAGGTACTTCCTGTCAAATATTTTATAAGAACAAAACAATGAAAGAATGTATCAAACAAATTGCAAGGATATTCTATTCTATTCTATTCTATAAAGTAGAATACAAAGTATTACTAGGGCTATTCTTTAACCCCTTTCAGTAGTTAGAATAAACATATGTAATATTCATTATTTATGGTCAATTATGTGCTATGACCGTTGAGGTATAGGGCTATTAGTACCATAACTGATTTTTATGAATATATATGGCTTAGATTTAGTTGTCTTGTCCAAGTTGTTGCTTTAGAAATGGAATTGCCATTTTTAGATAAAATATTAAAATGAAAGGTTGTTCTAATTTTTGTATTATTTTATTTGATTTAATAGTTTACGTTGATAAAGATAAGCTGAATAAAGATGATTTTAAATATGTTCTTTGCATATCACTGCAAAAAATGTTTTAAAATTTAAAAAAATATATATGTTTTTTTTATATAAAACATATAAAGTAATTTAAGAAAAATATAAACTTTTTCAAGTTTACATATCTATCAACGTAAATCTTATTTTATATGTCCAAAATAGTCTAAAATTTCTATGGACATTTCAATAGTAGAACCTGAGCTATTAAGAATTTTATATCAAAATAGCAATACTGTTAAATTCACATACCAATAATACTTATTCTATTCGATTTATAAAGTAATAATTGCCTCTTCCAAGAAGGTAAAGTCAAAGCTTTCACTAGTATTATTACATTTGTACGTCAAATATCAACAACGATCTTTACAAACCCTAATACGAAAAGAAAACAAAAATTAGTACCAATAACTCAGCAACATTGAAATGAAAAAGTTACACACATAACGTCCGAAAGGAACCGTGTCACATTTTATAGAGCTAGTATATAAATTTTTAAGTTTATGAGATAGAGTTAATTCACTCATTACTGACTATTCTTGGATTCGTTGGGGTGCGTTTGTGGGTCAAGTAAGAATTATTGTGTGAACAAGAAAGGGGTACCAGGGGTGAAGTCGAGAAGTTTATTATACATTTATTTAGGTATTTGTTTTTTTTTATTTCTATACGCATCTCCGATATTTTGCAGTATAGGCAAAGATAATAAAGTGATACATTATTCTTCTTTTCTATTATTTAAAAACATTATCACTAAATTGGCGTTTTTTGTTTATTGTTCGTTGTTTTTACGTTTATTATTATTTTATATAGAGTTAATTATAAGTGTTTCTTTGATTACTGCGGAATAGTAAGTAATGTTTAGATATATTTTTTTTAGTTTCACGCTATGTTTCACATAAGGATCAGGGGAAACTAAAAGATAGTGTTAAAACAGCTTACTTACAAGAAGTTCTCTAATTTCGGCAAAATTTTCGAGATATTCAGTTTTGAGGGACAGGATTAAATGTTTCTTTTTGTCTCTACCCGAGTAAGAAATTAAAAAAAATAAATAAATAGTGTATTTATTTTGTGAGATTTTAGATGATCAACATTAAAAAGATCGGTTAAAATAATAAACAAATAACAAAAATCTATTGTAGAATTTGAATTAGCTTTAATATTAAAATACTTGTATAGTAACTTCTATTAGCTAGACAATAAAATTACAAAACACATCAAATATCAAAACAAAAAAAAACGATAACTAAAATATTTTTCTCTACTTTTAATAACACCATAAAGTTAACAACAATATTTCCAAACAATCGCAAGAAGATAAAATCGAAGTACTCGAAACTAAACTGGTTACACATAATAGTGTAATATTGAAAGCGCTTATTACCTTGCTCAGTAAAGTTTGCAACATTGTTGATTATAACTGAGGACTGGTTTTTGAGCTATTAAATTATCACCTTACAGTCACCCTTCAAAAAGAACAACGTGACAAACGTACAGACGTGACAACAATGATAGACCATTGAGCACATTTTAATGATCTTGTTCAAATAATAGATGCATTTATAATTTTAATAGATCAAAATTGTACTATTTGAATTGTAATGTGAAATTTTTTGATGAGAACTGTTAATAGTTTCGATTTCGTGAGTGCTGCAAGTCTTTAGTACTTTTGATCAATTGTTGTTGTGCTTTCTTTATTGCTAATAAAAATAAGTAATAGCTTGTAGTTGAAATTTTCAAGTTTTGGTGCTCTAAGACGTTAACAAACTTGGACATTTAGTTTATTTTATAGCTAGTATAACAAGTTAATTTAATTATTACATTTCAAAAACTATTTTATTTCACATGCTTTATATTGAAACGGTCTTAAAAATCTCATTTGTGTGAAAAATAATTATTTAATTTACTTTGGAGGATTTATATTATTATTATTTTTTCTTTAGTATTAATAGCTCGTAATTAATAACAGATATTAAAAAAATACTTACTACTATTTATATAAAATATTTCAACGTAGATTCAAATATCAACTGGACAATAGACCATCCGTTACGACCATTAAGTATCTTATTTCACACCTCTCCAAACACTTAACGATCAGCACAGAACAATGATAACGCATCATTAGATCTAAAATGATCAAATAATGACCATGAATAAATAATACAGTGAGATAAGCGACCGAAATGGGGTCACATATAAATTGGGACAATGGGACCCCAAAGGTGTACTTCAAGGAGATATCTTTGGACCGCTTTAATATTAATTACGTGTGACGGAACTTATATCACAATATGCCAGTCGCACAATGTAGTGACAAATGAATAATATCTTTTAACTGCAGTCATTTAACAACTGTATCTAATATTGAATTTGTGAAAAGGAAACAAAAAAATAAACTAAAAATCAAACAGTAAATGATTCTATCACATATATATTTTTTCACGTTTTTATATTCATATTTTTTTTAGGATGTAAATGTAAAATATAGCCATAATGTACCTATCATCGAAACCAAATAAAACTTAACTTAACTTAACTTAAAATAAGTACCAATTACCTAACTAAGTATTTTTCTAATTTCGTTTATTAAATAAAATGTAAAATACGAGTAGGTATATAAAATTTTCCTGCATTAACCTACAAACCAAGATTTCTTACGTAACACTAACACAACAGTCAAACCCTTCAGTCCAAAGGCATTCAAGCAACAAATATTTGAGAAGCCACAATCGGGATGAATCATCGATACAAAGCGTAATCCCCGAGGTGTATGAACTCTCAAACAAAAAGGAAGCACGTACGTATGTTTTTATCAACAAAGGGAGACCAACTAGTTCACAGGTCATAATATATTCAAACTATGCATTACGAATGTCTCCTATAGTTTAGTAGACAAAGAAATTCTGATCCCGATCTCTTAAGTTTAATTTCTGATTAGAAAAAAATGGATAAAGCATTATTATTGGTTGTTGGCATAAAAAGTTTTTAAGGTGATTGTGAACGCGTCATTAATTTGGTGATAAGATTGCTTTGGAGAGTGATGGTGGTGAGTGTGAGAATGTTCTGAAACTAACTTAGTAACTACTTACATAAAAAAAATGTTCTGTAACTGTTTTGTTTTCAATTATATTGTTTGTATTGTTTTAGATTTGCATTGTATCCTGCACATAACAGGATAGGCAGAGAGATAGGCTGGGAGCTTAAGACTCTCCGTTCTGATTAAGACACTTCCGTTTCCTGAATTTACTGATATAATCGGCATAGTAAATTTAACAATAATGTATCAATGCTTTTTTTCTATTTTTAATTTATTTTAAGCTACGTATCGTCATATAAAGGTTCTTTATCTAGATTTTAGATTTTATGTATGGTTATAAATAACTATACGTGCCACAATACACTAGCGAAAATTAAAATTTTCCTCGCACCACAATATATCAAGAATATATTTATTTTGTTTGTTTTATAATCAAACTGTCCTGGTTTCACGTCTTCGCAACAAATCCACATCCACATTCAAAATATACTATATTCTTTATATCATTGAAATAAAGTTCAATTTAAAACACGTATTTTTTACTTTTTAATCATGTGTTTTCTTTCTCCGCTTTCAAGATCCACATATTTGGTACAAAAATTGCAATAAGCTCTCTGAAAAGAATATTATTTACGGTCGAGACAAGAAAAGGTAATATTTAGCCAAATAAAAATTTCCGTCTCTGAAGATGTCGACATAAATTTTCTTGTAGAATACAACCTAATGGCAACTATGGTTTGACAAAGAATGCTTTTAGACGATTTTTGTTGTATTCTACTTTCCTTGTATAGATGGTAGTGATTTGTTTCTCTATATACATTGATACGAAATATATGAGTTATTTTTATTCTGGAATTGAAGACTTTGTTGGCTTACTAAAACTAATATTTAAATCAGAGGACAAATTTTAAAATAAAAATATGTTTATTTTCTTGAAACCATTTAAGAGGGGAAAAAATGAAAGTAAAAAGAAATAAAAACATTTGAACAACACTTGTTCCATAAATTATTACATACGTTTCCTAAAATATTTTTAACATTTTCTTAGCATTTTAATACTAATTTAACGTAGACAGAGTCACGAACGTCAGCTAGTATCCCATAATATTCATTTCCATTACATTATAAGCGCAGTTTTGATTAAATTCTGTACCACGTCGTAATAAAATCTGTCCCCGTCATAGTTAACAGGCAAAACCACACATTTCGGACGCAACAATGTCGCTGGGATTGCGTTGAAAAATTAAATTAACGTTGACACGTCAGTTGATGTATTAAAACTGGATGAAAAATTCTGGAGATAAGTGTTTGTGTTTTTAGTTTTTTTGGTTTTTGCAGATATTTTTGCCTAACATACAAATTATTATTTATACGAGTAGTTATATGTTTCTATAAAATAGTTTTCAAAAAAAAAATTCTTCCCGATTTTTTGTAAATAGAAAATTTATAACAATATTATAAAAATCAAAAGAACGCCCTTATCTCGGGAACTACTGGTTCGAAATTAAAACATAATTTTATTTTATAAAGTTCATTGACTTTTTTTAAAGCCTAGTCTAGTTTCTCGACGAATCTATCGAGGTAACGCAGTGATCGAGAAGGCTGTAGGATATATACACGCGGAAAGAGTTTTAGAAGAGAATTAACCACGGGAGTGATGCCACACTTATAAATTATAAAAATTTCCATACAAAAACATAAACTCTTCTATATTTTAATTCTCTTTGGTCTTTGCATTGTGCAATAAACTGCATATAGACTATAAAGCGTTAATAGGTTCGATGCACCGCTGTATCGCTGATAACCTGACGAATGTTACATTTTCATTTCGAACAATAAAGTTATTGTGTTAAATGCATTTACTACTACTAGAGAATACTATTTTTAAAAGAAAATATTTTATTTGGTTAAATGAAAGTTCAATTTAGTGTGAGAACTTAGGTATTTACATTAAAATCAAAACTAAATCATACTTGGCTGCTCTATCCCGCAAATGGCGACTGACCGACCTACGACTGATGTCACGACTTGCCTCATAATAATATTAAATAATATAGTTTTAATACCTTTGTATATGATTTTACGACGGTTTCAATTTACTTAAAGTGATATCGAAAATGTCTTCCAATAAAGAAATTTAAAATAATTGCACAGTATTAGTAAGTGCTTAAAAGCTATAACTGGTTTCAATAAATAATAAAATGGATTTTTTTGTATACAAAAAAGAGCTAGTTGGAGTTGAATGACTTGAAGAGCACTTCACATTATGACTAGAACAGAACTTCGGAAAATCCTCAAAAAAAGAATCCTCAAACTTTCAAGTTTGCTAAAATGGCATAGGTCTGGGGGCTCTAGGATCTTGAGCTATAAGTGCTGGATAATATTAACGGCGCCGTGACAGTCCAAAGTGATAAAAAATGTGACAATTTAGTGAGACATCTTCCATATGTCAATATAGAAGTTTTACTTAGAAAACAATTAATTTTAATAGCGAACTAAACGTACACCAATCGATACATAAATATTATTTAACCACAACTTTTAATACAGTTGTCCCAGTATAAGCTATAAGGGAGCACAATGGCAACTCTTAAATCTACTCTGCCTTATTACCGTAATAAAATATTAGTGGACATGTCGTTAAATCTTTACTTTAGTCTAAAAATACTGACATTGTGACTACAATATTGTTGTTTTGCTGAAAAATTTCCAAACTGCCGTTCATTTTATAGGTGATGTATTAACTTGCTTTATCTTAGTTTGTTTTATATGTGATTTTGTTAAGTAACTGTCTTTATACTTTAATTTATATTGTTCATTTGGATATACGCCATCGAGATCTATTTATTTATTAAAAATGTATAAGTATATTAAGACTGCTAAGCTAAAATAGGACTGGGCCGGACATATCTGCCACATACTTAAAAAATCTTAGGCGATTAATCGACTAAAATATCCTTCTTCATAATTAATCGGCATGTCGATCTGGACCATCGCAAACTTGAATGTTGTCCAATGAAGAATTGAAGACAGGACTAAGTCCAATAATTAAACAGCACAGGCCAATATAATAATAATAAATAATAATTATTATTAGACAGCAACTCATTTGGTATTAAGAAACTCAATTCGAGATTAGTACGTAGGTAATTGGAGACATTGTGTTATAGGTGGCGTAATTAATTACGCTCTGGTACCCGTCTTAACAGAGCGGGAAAACACAATAAATTATAAAATATAGCCATAATTATATTTTCAACAGTTTTATAGTATTCGAAGTTATTAAATTATTAAATTATACATGTATTTTAGCAAATAGATAGGTATATCTATATATCTAAAAAATAAATGCCTTAATGACTTCTTAAATTTTCCAGCTTAATACGAGTATGGCGTGGTAGCTTTTATTGGTTCTACGTTTTACGTCGTTAGTTAACGCCCAGCTATCATCCGTGAAAATGGATGTTTGGGCCAGTGTTGGCTTAGATTGGTCCAGTGTTGGCTAGAAATACAATATTAATAGGTGGTTTAAAATTAATCTTTTTTATAAACGCTTATAATTTTATTAGGAACTAAAAAAAATATAAAAGAATATTCTATGAATTAAAATAAACAATTGTATAGCTGTAAATATGATGGTTTTTTATATCGGTACTAGGAGAGAAAGAATTATTTCCATTTCCTCATAAAACATGATGTTGAGTTCTACCACCTAACACAAGATATCTCAAAAACTAGTGAAACTACTATTGAACGGAGACTTAAAAAAATGAGTAAATATACGATGAAATAAAAAAAATATTTAATATAAAATATATAAATATATTAGGCCAGTTTTGGCGCAAAAGGACAGGCGTACGAATGTCAATGCGACAAGTTGTGGATTCGATTCCTACAAGAAGAAATTAAATATAAATTTTTCATTTTCTCGCTCTGGACTGGACAAGACAAACTGCAATTTAGAGTTACGCCACTCAACACGCAATGCCTCCAGAATTAGGTTCCCAGGTTCCCTCTCAAATACAGCAAGAATCTAAAAAAAAATATATAATTTTGGCCTCGTTGGTCATACTAAACCAACCGTTGGCAGGAAGCTAGCCACATTAAACTAAACGTGAAGGAAATGCGTGTATCAAGCGTTTTTATCGCTATCTGATGGTCTGATATTAGATAAATTGCTTCAACAAAGTTCATTGTTTCTATATAGTTAACGATGATGATGCTAACTTTAAAAGCCTTTGCAAAAACTGTGATTATCAACCGACGAAGCCGTCGTGGCGTAGGGGTGACTGTTATCGTGACAATAGTGAGTTCAACTTCTATTTTGGTTCGATTTCCCTTTTGATGAATGAAAATAATTTTCTTTTCTTCGTTCTTGTAGCAACACAAAAGACGACGTTGAATTTCCCCACTTAACACGCAAAGAGTTAAAAATAGGACGCTACGTGGGGAAAGGAATGTCTAAACACTCAGTTCTCCCTGCCTACCCTATTAAATGAGTGAAGCTATAAAAAAGAGTATTTTTCTAAAATATGACAAAGCCGCTTACAATTAACTATAAGGATGATAAATACCGAATATTTCATATTCCAAACAATAGTTTAAGAATATTAATTACTATATAGTATAAAAAGTAATAAAACGCAAGACCAGAGCCAAGTTCCAAGAAAGTTATGAGCAAACATTTATCAACGACAAGTGAGAATAACGCGAGTGTTTTCTCTTCCGTCTCAAAATTTGCATATCAGAATTAATATTGCTATTTTTAATATTCATATAGATTCTAGCAATTTCAAAGATGTGAATTATAAAAATAAAAATAAAAATAAAATTTCGGATTCTCCGTTTCCGTTACGATTTAAAACAAAATCGTAATCTCCGTAATCTCTTAGGCCTTTACGCTCTCAAAGAAACATCCAATCAGAAGCCAGATTATAATATTTTACGTCGTGTAATTTCATCTATTTTTTGATTATCAATCGCCACATAGCCAGTTAGGCACAACAAATCTGGGAACCTAGTGTTAAAACACTCCGTCCCACTTGTATGACACTTCCATTCCCCACTTACCTACCGAGTTACTTAACTAGAGGCATTGTGTGTTGAATGGCGAAACTCAACGACAACTTAAAATTTTTCGCTCTCGTTATATAAAGAGCGATATTGAGTTCAGCTACTCAACACACAATTTTTCAAAAATTGGATTGGGAAGTAAGAATCGTAATATAAACCTTAACATTAGGTTCCCTCTGCCGACCCTGCTGAGGAAAAAGAGTGAAGCTGCTTTAAATAAAAATATTTTAAAATGCATTCTTTTATAGTCCATGTATGAATAATCCCGTACTAACAAAGGGACATAAAGTGTTTTGATATTTGTGAGCGAGTGGACTATTTTATGTCGCGAAACCAAGTTAACAGTTCGCTTTAGATGTTTATAACTTAACTGTATGAAGATTTAGTTGTCAAGTTTTCGAATTTGGCACACATATATGCTAGTTTATAATAAAACATAAATTTTGAAGATGGGTAAAATGTCATATATTATAAAGAAGTAATAAACACATTTATCTTAGGATATATTATGAGAATTTTAAATAGATAGTATTTTTCTCGTGTTTTTATATTAAGGTTCCATAACAATCAAGATTTTTCCGGTGACACTTATCGCTAGACTCCCCAAAAATGCACATGTAAAATTCCATTTTTCTAAGTCCTCAAGTTTCGATTATGTTATGTCAGTCTTCAACTAGCAACGGTTGTTATAATGGGAGATGATTTTTTAAAATTCCCTGTACCCCGCACATAGTACGCAGTTGGAATCTGGGAACCTAATGTTAAGATACTCCGTTCCCATTAAGACACTGCCATTCTCCACTCTTGATCAAATTCTGGAGGCATTACACGATGACTATATACGAGATATAGCTAAAAAATATTTTTTCTATTACTTGTCAATAAATTTCTACACATATTATGCAATATTACAAAAGTTGTCATCACCATCGCATATGAAACGGGGTCATCGTCCCCAGTCATCATGATTCATACTGTGAGTCACTCGACGACTGCCTGCGGGAGTCTCTATGACGGTATGCACTCTACATCGGAATGGCAAATTGTAGTAATTAAAACGCTTTTTTATGTTTTTTTTTCAGTTTCACGGTGTATTCTGCAGGGGAGACAGAAGAAAACTAATGTTAAGATACTCTGTTATCGATTTTCTATCAAATTTTCGAGCCATTGCAAGTTGAGCGGCGGATATAAACACCGCGTTTTGCCTCGACACCAAAGCGAAAAAACTAAAATATTTGATATGTATTTTTTTGGAATCGGACCCACTATCTGTCGCATTTATGCAATATTATTACATTTAAAAAAAAAATGAAACAGATAACTGGCATTACTTTTTAAATCTTGATTTTCTTTTGAGTTATAATTCCCACAAAAATACAATCATTCACACAAAGGGGTGTAGAGTCGAAAAAATTAATTGCTATAAAAGCGGGTCGTTTCGCCTCCGGTCGTAGTCTCTCAATCGAAAACAGAAAGGCAATCGAAATGTACTGTAGATACAAAAAAAACATCTCAGGATCATTTTAAGTTGCGTATGACTCATAGAGCGACCGAAAAACGACTTTAGTATAAAGTTTTCAATTTTAAACCTTAAAATTTTGGTATAAAGATAACAAAAAGATTTGAAAAGCTCGACGGGTGGTGCAAGAAGGCGGTACGTTTGCAAACAATCAACGAATTGAACTTACAAAAGAACAAAGCACGAAAGCTCAAAGCTCAATTTTATAGTAAACGATACTATAGTGCAAGGAAGTCTTGCTGGGAAGAATAAAGGTGGTAACGTCTTGACCAAACTGCATAAAGGATTTCTTTTCTAATATATCCTTTTTATTGTATCTAATTAGATACACTCAGTATCTTTATTTTATTGTTAAATATTAAATTAGCAACGGATATGATAATTTTGGGTAGCATTTTGTTTGGAGTAAGCTTTTGTACTAATTGAATGTCGAATGTCGATGACCACCCAAAAGGAAATTGAGATCTTATTAAAGTTGTGTGTTCGTAGCTCCGTTATTTGTAGCTGTTAGTCCTTTTTTCTGCTTCACGCTTTATCCCAAACATAGACGATAGGCACAGAGAACTTAGTGTTAAAACACTCCGTACCCTAATTTCCACCGCTTGAGGCATTACGTAGAGTGGTAGAATGGATCGCTATTAAATAATAATTGCTACGTTAAGTTCTGTCACTCACACTACACTCGCAATGCCTTCAGAATTCAGAGGAAAAAAAAATCATTCCCCCATGTGGGATCGAACCCAAAACCATTACGTTTACAGTCACATGCATGTGCCACCGCGCCACAACAGCCTCAACTGGCTTCTTTTGTTAAAAAAAAAACAAAACAATAAATATTTATTACAAATAATTTACGCAAAAGCGTATTATTTTGTCAATAATTTACAACTTCATACAATGTGGGCTACCATTTTACTAACTTGGCATCAATAGTCCTAAGCATTTTAGTACTGTTTTTATGTTACGGCCACTGTAGAGACCTTTCTATTGTTATTTAGAATCGTCTCCTTCATAGTTGTAAATCTACTACCTTAGTTGAGAATTAAAGAATTAATTTATTTTCTTTGGCGGTCACCGACAAAGTAATTGCGAAATTTTAAAGATAAGGCTATATTTTTGCTAAACAAAACATTCGAACTGCCTAATGTCTCTATGTTTTTATTTTTTTTTCATGTTGTCACACTATATTACTATTTTTTTATATTCTCTGCTTCTCCTTCTCTAATATTAAATGTATGTATGTATTATATGAAATATTTTTTCTAATGGTTTGGTAGGTTTCTATCAAAATTTTGTGTGAATTTTTCTTAGTTGAAATATTTATTTTGACATAATTTACCGAGGAAATGTGGGGACTTAGAGTTAAGACACTCCGTTCCCTGCTACAAAATAAATATATTACTTTGTTATCAAACCAAACTGGCAGTACAGTAAAAAGGAAGAAAATTATGAAAAATTATATGATTATGGTACGTCAAAAGTTGTAAAGTCAAATTTTTGCTTTAATTACATTCGAAGTGGACCTAGAATCGACACCTATATAGATCTTCAATTATTTTATAAATCCGAAAATTATGTATTATTCAATATTGAACTTGGCTATAATTTTACATTTATATTTTTAGTAGGATTTCATAATTAATAAAGTCAAAATTAAAAATTCCTCGCTCAAAAAGGGACGACAAAGAGAAAGGAAAACCACACGTGAATTGAAAACTAATGGCTATTTAATTAAGTATTCCGTATTATACCTTTATTAAATTAATTTAAATTAATTATTGACAGATATGAGTGTTTTATTTTTAACAATTTTTATATACTTTTTTTTTTGTTTTAACTCATTTTATTCATTTTAATATATATTTTCCAAATGAAATAATTCTGTCGAGAATTCTCAAGAATTCAGCGAAAAATGGAGAACGGACTGTCACTAAGTTCCACTAAGTTCCCTCTGCCTACCCTGCTGTGTGCGGGAAACAACGCGAAGCTGATTTTTAATTTTATTTGAATAAATCAGTTTTTTGTCTGTGACCATGGACTAAAGTTAAGTAGTTGTTATTTTACAGATAAACAATACTTTATTTCGTATAAATTAAAAACAAAATAATTATACAATTATTTTAAGGTCCATCTAGCACAATCTAAAATACATTTAAGCAACATAATATGCAATGTGCAAACACACACCAATACAAACAGCCCAAAACCCTGGAAGGCTACTTCAAACCCAAATCACGCAGCTTTGATAAGACATGCAGATGGAATTATGATCTGGACTTGATTAGGCCTACAGTTTGTAAGCCTTTGTCTATTACTAGTTCTGTCTACATCGATTTGTGCTAAATTGGCGTACGTCTGCTTAGTTAGCGGCATTAGGGAGGGTAGTTAGATACAAATTAGTTACTAATGGTTACGTGACTTCAGTGTTATAATCCTAGTGCTGATTCAGATTTGTATGGCTGTTAGTGCTGTAGATTCCCTTTGATTTAGGAGTATTTATGTATTATATGTTCTTACTTTAAAAAAGTATTCAGGTGGAAAGAGGAAAATGGATTCTTGATATTAGTTTCCGTAGTGGCGCAACGGCACATGGGTGTGACTGTAACGCAATGGCTGAAGATTCGATTCCGATCCGCACTCGAGACCGTGAAATATTAATTGACGTTTACGAATATATTTTCATTTCTTCGCTCTGATGTCGACGCAGTGCGGCGTTGAGTTCTGCCATTCAACATGCAATGCTTGCAGAATTCGGCAGAAAGTGGCGA
>FASU01020704.1:5622-20281 GCA_001486225.1 Heliconius pardalinus sergestus
CATGCCTTGAGTTCATTCAAATAACTTCATTATAACTTTTTTTTGAACGGATTTTGATGAAACAAACTTTAGATGTTAGGCTCAGTTAAAACAAAGAAATTGGTGAGTTTTACATAAATCGGTTCAGTACTTTCAGAGATTAGCGTGGCCATACATACAGACAGACAGGAAATTAATAAAATATATTTTTACTTTCTATTATTCTTTTTAAGTGCCGCTCTATCCAAGTCAAAAATACTAAAAACAGTACAGACAAAATATTTTTACTGTTTTATTATATATAGAGATATTATATTGCTTGGATACTTATTTTAATTATTCGGAGCCTTATGTGATTTGCCAACTATGTGAACGTTGCACAAACAGCGTGTGTATGATAACGAAATGAATGAATAAAATGTAAATAAATGAATCGGGTACCCCATAAAAAGAAATAAATGAAGGGCGCAAAGGAAAAAATAATTAAAACCAAATTTAATGGAAAAATATTTAATCAAAAATTTAAGTATAACTTAAAATAATCAATGACGCCATTATTACATTTCTCCGTAAATTTATATTTATTAAGATATTTTAAATAAAAGAAATAAATCAATAGTCCGCTACAATCAAAATACATGGAAGAAAAATACATACAACATGTTAGAAAAATTGGGACCATAACTTAAAATAATTAACGTCATTAATACAATTTTCCCTAAATTAATAATAACGAAATTACATCTAACATTTACACAGAAATGCGCCGCCGCCGCTGCTGACAACTGGAACCATACGTACACACATAAATAACTCGTTTACCATTGAATATAATTATTACCGAGATAAATAAGGTAACGGATGAGCGCATTTGCTTTAAAAAAAGACTTATCAATTATTCCTATACTATTTTACTACTATACCATTTTAAAGACTTATAAACTATGCAACTGATCCTTAAAAAACGCGGCGTCAGTCGGTAAACACTATCAAATACCAAATATCGTATCAGTCATTTCGACAATTAATTATTTCTATTACGTGTTTGTATCCACATATCTTAATATTGGGTGATGTTTCATTTTATATGCAGCTCCGTGAAAAGACACCCGATATGAAGTTACGCGGGTACAAAAACACCTAAGAGTCACAAGTGATTGGTTGAACTAACACCGTGCCACCACAACAAACAAGAAGATTGCTACTATATATATGGATATATATAACTGCAGTAAAGTGAAAGCTCAGTGGGCCAAATAATGAAAATATTAGTATGAAATTGTAACAGTCGTCCATTTAGTTCGTACATGTGCAAACATTTAAACTTATATATATTATATATTTATCATAGCCGTATTGTAATTGAAAATCATCATTCAAAATTTGAAAATCATAATCAGTCAAATTATTAATCAATTTAATTAACACAAATAAAAAAAATAAGTCACCAGATCAACCGTTGTAACAAAAAATTCAAAAATAATCAATAATTCCGATACATTCAAAAATACATAGCAACACATAAATACAAAGAAATCACTTTTTTTTTCAATTCAATTCTCAAAAATATAATTGAAAAGCTAATATTTTATTCATAATATAATAATTTTGTATTATAGAAAGAAGTGGTAATAATAATAAATAATATTAATTGTTCATTTTATATTGAATATATAATTGTGTTTGAGCATTATTTCCGTATGTCAATGTCACTTACACTAAGCACCGTACCGTCTCTATCGTGCGGCTATTAGACAATAAACAGTTTACTTTTTGAACAGCTTATTCCACTGCAGAACCTGTTTGGCGGGCTGCGAGGTCGATGGCTGTGTTTGTGGCGCTTCCCCCTGTTGCGCCTCCTGGAAGCCTGCAACACAATACACAACATCAGTAAACAACCATGTGTCAATGCGAAAATCGTGGATTCGATTCTCATGAGGGAACATAAATTATTATTATTTCCCCGCTCTCCTAAGACAATGATGAGGGTCCAAGATGGAAGGCTTGCTCGCAGCGACCCCTGCCAGCCCTTATGAGGGCTGCAACGATCCATTAGCCACGTGCACATCGAGAGAGCGCACTGATAGGGCGTAAGTTATGAAAACGCGAGTGTTCAGGGGTTCGCTAAGGATAAAGCGTGAAGCTACGTATGTATGTCCTAAGACAATTTGTCGCGTTGAGTTCTGAGCCACCACTTCATGCTTTGAAATCTAACGGGATAAAGAATGAAGCCGAAAAAAGCTAATTTCAAAAATTAACGAAATTTTAAAAGGCACGAACAAAAGAGTTGTTTTCATTATATTACCTCTCTCGGCGAAGCAGTTAAACATCTGCTTCGGCCGGACAGACTCCCATAGGGCGCGACGCTACTCGGTCAGCTCACGGTCGGACCCCCCCGCCTTGTCAGCGATGCACGAGCGTGCCACTGAAGCGAACAACCTGCCAATAACACACAATTCAACATAACAACAAACTGGGTACAACAGAAGGTTTTTCAATATTTAACCGCCCACCCGAGTGGCCTGACATGACCGATTCATTGTCACATATTTAATTTTCAACTACTATAGTAGTGGCATTCAACATTTTTGTATAAATTAAAGAAAGTAACGATGCGCTTGACCAGTCAAAATGTTATGCTACTTTATCAAAATAGAAAATTTGATTCAACTGAAGTGCACTTTCCATTTTTCTTCGGGGTTAATCTTAATATTCGTAGTTTATCACTAAAAGTGAATTTCGGTATTTTGTTTCTTATGTAGTAATATAGAAACATAATCTAATGAACGGTGGGTACCACGTCAGGACTATAGTTTTGTAGGATTGTACATATTATAATCAAGTGCAGACGCGTGACTTAGGCGGGCGCCCAGGCTTACGTCTCAAACGTGCAGTAATATCCCTAGGTAATTACTCGTAGGCAAGACCTGGACGGCGGAAAATTACTATTTTTTTATTTGTTCTCTTTTGCGAAACACACATACTTTAAAAGTGCTTTCGACAAAATATTTTTTCACACAATATTAACAGTTAATCTATATACAAGTTTTGTGCAAAAAGATAAGTTTTTTAAATTAATAATATATTATTTCCAGGATAGCTGAAATATATATATTAAAATGGAAGTTACATTCGAAGGTCGAATGGTTTGATAATATTTAGAATTTTATATATATTAAAAACTTACTTTTCAATTTCAGGAGCGCAATGCACAAATTCGTGGGTCCAGAACTTGTAAATGGGATTCTTGATAAGTTCAATGAACGTGATGAGCAGACCCCATGGATGAGGACGGTTTACGATCAACCTTTCCAAGAGCGTTCTTGTAATTTGTTCCTGTACCGCTTCAGAGTTGGCTTCAGCGAACAAGTACAGGAGGCAACAGCTGAAATAGTGCGTGTGGCTGTTCGGATACCGAAGCTGGTTAGCGATCGCATTGAGGAACAGGTACCTAAAAAGTTAAAATATGTATAGTACACATAGTGTACCGTTTTGTTTATAATTGGGTTTTATATAAAGAATTCTAACTCACCGTCCTTCATAGTCAAAATCAACAGTAAAGTTTTGGAATATATCCATATGGGCAGAATGTGCTATTGTAGACATGTTAGGTGTTTGCCCTTTAGATCTGATGTGGGCTATGGCCTGTATGCCCACGTATAGCACCACCGCGTTCATCAACTGACTGTTGTATCTGCGACCGGGCTCAACCAGCATCTGTGTCATTTCAACACAACACAAAATAGATACAAAAATCGTATAACGCAACTTATTATACATAAAATAGTATTGCAATATCACTAAATGCAACATAACCATGTAATAATAAATGAAACATCTAATGTTTGTCATAAAAAAATAAAAACAACTTTTAAATAAATATTTAAATGACATGCATTTTAAAATATCAGCAATCCATTGAACGAAGCGTCAAATACTTATTGAACCACACGTTTACCTCAATTTCATAATGTAGGTATTGGGTGTAGAATAAGTGGGTATTTTACTCTAAATGAGAAAAAATCTAAAAATGTTATTTTCTTTAAGCTTAGGTCGTAAGCAATTTAGTAAATGTTAGTTTTCAAATTTTAAATCTATATTAATGCGCGAAACTCATATAACGTCATGCGGTCTCGTAAACAACAATGTGCCATCTTATCAATGCAACGTTTGTGCATAGGTTAATATTAATATCAGTGCGTTCGTTTACAAGACCTACTGTCGTCATGGCAGATCAAAATGGAGTCCAGCTCTTCCAACAAAATCGTGCCAAATATCAAATCCAGTTATTAATTATTAATTGAATAAAAAAATATATTTTATATAGTGTTTTATAAAGACCTTAGGTCCGAATTTAATACACATTTCAAATACAGGTGCAATACCCAACTACCATTACCTGCATATTGCTGCGGAGCTCCGACAGGAAGGTGACGGGCGCCCGCGCCTTGATGTACGCGTCCAGGTCCTTCTTGAACTGCGTCGAGGGTATCATGGTCGCGTAGTTAATGACGGCGCGTGGCGGCAGCGCGATCTCGGCGAGCAGGTCCACCTTCAAATTGGGCGTGAACGGGTCCGGCAAACGCATGTTCCTCGGGAACGCCGACAATATCAAGTTGCGCATCTGTATGCAATTTGGCGGTATTTCGTCGCAGAAGCTGTAGTGGTGGTCGCAAAGGAACTCGGGAAAGTCGTGGAGCAACACAAGCAGGACCTTGAGCGTCCCCTTGTACAGTATCATGACGGGCGTTGCCAGCTCCGTGTTACGCAAGAACGGATCGAGGAATTTGAAAAGGTCGATAAGCAGCGTCGAATACATCCCCCAGCCCTGGCAACAGTCGAGGTTTAGTAACGAGAAGTGTGTATATTTATTATTTAATTTATAAAAAAAGCGATGGTCAAGCAATGGTATCACAAGCGGTATTCAACTGTAAACACATACGAGCATAAAATTAATGAAATAATACCAAGACTTCCGTGATAGACTTGAACAAAAGAAAACAAATCCATAAGATACGCAATCAAACTTAAGGAACGCACATGTATTTACAGATACATCATATCTTTTCACACAGAGGCGTCTCATTGTGAATTAACATAGAAATTTTCTAACTAGCAACTTCATTTTGCCCATTATTTTATTTCTTTTATTATACCAACTGTTTAAATGGTCAAAATAAAGTTTTACAACAGCAGGTAGCAATTTGTAATAAATGAACATGGGACGCGTCAACAGTTCTGTTATAAAATGTTATATTATTAATTATATTAATAAATGTAATATTTAACTAAAAAAGAGAATAAAATCAGAAGAGATTTTTTTTGTTTCTTCCAAATAGAACTGTACCCGCGTCGTCTCGCGCCTCGTGTGCGAAGACACAATCACATTTAACTGGTTCCCAAGCAAAAAGGGTTGGTGTCGTCCAAAATGATGTGCTTTCAACTTTGACCTTAACGACCTGACTTTTTATATTTTTATATCAGCTTTGTAAATAACAATTTACCTTAGTTTGGGTAAAGCTAAAAGGCAAACGATCAAAGTAAATAAATCAAAATAACAATGGTTTCGGTCATGAACTATCTTCATGTAAGCAAATGATACACTGGGCTTAGGCAATAACTACAAAATATTTTGTTCTAGAAACATCTGAATGATAAAAAATTTAAACACATTCTAAGAGAAAAATCACCAATTATGTTATATAATTGAATACTATATACTTGTTTAAGAAATATAAAAAAAATCAGGTCTATAATTTATAAGCTATGGTACTTTGACACAATCTAGTTAATATATAATTATTAAATATATATTATAAGATAATATCACTAGCTAATTATTAAAATATAGTTGTATGTCTGTATGTATGTACGTGTATAAGAGTATTATATATTCAAAAATAGAAGTGATACATAATTTTGCATGATTATATTTAAAAAATTAACGTAATACTTCAAATGCATATTTATTATGTATCACCTATAATTCACATAATAATAATTTTAAGCCGGTGTTGCTTACATTAAAATATAAACAAATTATACATACAAAGGCTCTGATCTCTAATCATCGAATTTTTCTTATAGTGGTCGTAATTTAACGATCGTCATTTTTGGAAGATAAATCATGTTTATATTGCGCACCAATGTGATATAAACCTCGAGATCAAAGCATTTTCCAGACTGTGTCAAAAGAGCCCAAGGCCGGAAAAATATTAGTCAAAATTTTATGAATAATATTATAAAGATCATTATCTAATTTTAAAAGAGAAAATTGATTAAATAGACCTAGACTTGTAAAAGTAATAATTTAAACCATCTTATCATAAACCTTGACTAACATAAAATTTAAACCTCACAAAATGTTGTACAATAGAATGATTATAATACGCGATCCACAACCCATATGTATGATGTATGAACTTTTAGAACCGTCTGACATGATTCTGGAGATCTCTCTATTAGTGTAAATGTGTACTTTAAACTGTGTAATAATGATAAGTATAATGTAGAAAAAAAAACATATTAAATACATACCTTCTGCTGCGGCGTGACGGCGAGTACGCGGTTCACGAACGCCCTATGGGCCACGATCTCGAGCCAAGCGTAGGAGAAACCTGGAGCCACGGTTGGACGTACTATGCGCAATGTATGGCAGAACGCTGTTAGAACCTGTATGGGACGTTACATAAACAATTTCAAAATATTCTTTATTAAAATAGACTTTTACAAGCAATTTTGTATAGTTTTGTATAAGCTCACGTTCACAAGTATTTTAATATGGTTTTCACTAATAGAGAGTAATACAAAAGAAAGACTTATATACAATATACGAGTATTATATTAATGTAGTCTAAGGGAGAGAAGTCGCGAGTAAAACACCAAGTGCTTGGAAATTACCTGGTAGTTGATAGATTCTAAAACTGGCTCGGGCATGTTCATATCCAGGAATAGGATCAAAAGGAGCCTTTGGTATGGAAGCTGCAAGAAATTGGCACCATGCTCCTCGTGATCCTGGAGCAGGCAACCGGCTATGATGCCTAAAATCTAGAGAAGGAAATTAATTAACATATATTAAAAAAATATATATGATATGCATAACTATTCCGCAAAGTCATTTATAAACATTTTTTATAAGAAGACATTCTGCTAAGTTAATTTAGCTAACATAGCGCCCTTACGGCAGATGACATCCTCATAAGTAGTCACATAGTGCTTAAATTTTCTCAAAATTATGAAAAATGATTGAGTGTATAAATTATATTATCAATCTGTTGGCAAATGCAGTATAATAAAATAGTTACAGGTGTTATGCGGGCGAAACCGCGAGTGGGCCGCTAGTTCAATATATGCACAAAGCTGCACAAAGTTGATAAATAGTATTATATTTAAAAAATTCTACAGACAAATCTATATTGTTTACTTTATCAACAGCAAATAAGATTGTAAAGAAATTGTAACACAAATTATTAAAGGAACAAATTGCTGACTTTACATAAAATTTTTAAGTTGTAATATTATGTGCTACTCACAAATATGCTGAGACACATATATGTATATATAATGCACTGTAAGTGAAAACAAAATTTAAAAAAATGTACCTTGTTCAACAAGTTGAGTTTGGGCGTTGGATTCTCCGCATCAGCCGTGTTCTTGATGAGGAGTGACACCAGTTTGATAAACGAGTCGCACATAGTATAATACTTTTCCCTCTTAGGAGGTACAGGAGGAGGATTCATCCTTTCCTCATTTAGAACTTGATATACATTCTCGACACACATTTGCGTAGCAATTCTGAAGAAGCGTGTGATCATGTCGTCTGTCTTCAGAATACCGTTCATGTTCATGCGATGAACATAAATATTGAAGTTCTGTCCTATTTCGATCTCCGTGAGAGGGCTGAGAAGAATGTTCCTCCACTCGCGAAGAAGATTCTCGGTCTTCTCTTGGAGACCAGGCGGATCGTCGTAATCTCGGGACTGAGTAATAATCAAACGCATAAGACACTACTTACAGTAACAGAAAACAATCAATTATATACAAATAAGTAACTTCTACATAGAATATGATCCAACTATGGTCAAATACGCAAAAACACATAACAAATAACTACTATAACGCTAAACAATGAAAATAATAGTTGAAACACAAAAAATACATGGGATCAAAATATAAGCGATTTACTCTCTCTCCGATTTGTTAACATCTCTTTCACAATATTACAACCAAGATAATATAGTATGAAATATTGAATTACTTTATAATCATACTAGTGTTAGCTATTTAGTACTTTTATAATTCTTATCTTATATATTAAGTACCACAAGTATTAGTTTAAGTAACACAAGTATACTTACTCGCACTTGCACAATGCCGTTATGAATGTGCGCAGTGGGTCCTGAAGGAGACTGTTGTCCTAAATAATTGCTAGGATCTTGGTTAATGCGTATCGTTTCTACCAATATGGCTAGACCCTCAGGCAGCGGCTCTCTGGAGTTTGACATGAGTCGTAATAGCGTGTCAGTAGTGTGGTAGAGGTCGGAATCACACACGTACGCGCTGTTCCTATCATCGACTAGGTACAACTGTGCGAGTTGCATCGCGAAAGCTACAGCAACGTAGTTAGTTCCGTTGTCCATGAGATGCGTCAGCGCAATATCGTACTAGAACAGTTGTGTTAAAATACTTCAGTAAACACGAATGTTATTAAATATTAGTTGTAAAAAGTATACTTAATCATTATGTTACCTGTGGCATGTTTATTAGATGGTTTCTAATTAGGCAATCAATGCCTTCCAGACTATATTTTAATTCATCCCTGCATTCGGTTACACAGTAGGTTATCTGCTTTGTAGTCCATGCATGTCCATAGACCCTGGCATCTTCCAGTAGCTTCAGAACACGAAGGTGGATTTCACGGTACCGAATCATTATATCCATGAGTTCAGCATTTGTTCCCGGCTGAATTATGTGTCCATCCAGCAGACCTTCCACAGCCTGCATAATTTTGCGTCATATAAAGTCAGATTAAGCACATTTATTTCTATACAAATGAATAAAAATTGGTCAAAGGTGAGTTGGATTTGAGCATGGACATAGAATTCAGTAGTAGAATTTTTTCCGTGCTCTAAATAACTGTGAAAATAATCCTATAAGAGCCTAAGCGTACCTGAAAACAAGGACCTAAAAAGTAAATAAAATTTTAAAACTATGTAACATACCCGTTGAAGCAGTGCATATCCGGAGACAATGTCCCTGTTCCGCCTGACCATAATGAGGCATTCGAGGAGGGTGTGTATGTTGGTGGCTTGTACTGTGTACGCCGGCTGGCTGAGAGCGCTGGACAGAAACACCTCGGCGGCCGCTATCAGAGTACCCATCTCGTCCGTGCCATACACCTGTCCAAAACAAATTATTCAATGTTATATCATTTACTGCTTAATTTGATAATTATAGAAACAACATTTTAATAACACACATCATTTAACAGTATCTTACTCCCTCTGGAGAATATTACTAAAATAGATAATAATCATAGCTAAACTGCATTTAATTAGCAAAATACATAGCAATTGAAATTACAAAATTCTAGCATTAATGTAACAAAATCCAACTATACCTGAGTGGGGTTCATAACTTGATTAAATGCCATGGGCGGTATTTGTTCCTGAGCGGAAGGCTTCGGAATGAACATGCCTGGGTCTCGTACCGGCATGAAGCCTGGGATGTTACACGCGAACTCCTCATATACGGCTATCTGTACCTCGGAAGGTCCGCCCACGTGTAATCGGACCCTATCGGTTATCCTTTCAGTCTGGTAAGTCAATACCATCGGATCAAAGTATCTTCTGCCCTCTTGACGGGCGAGCTTTCTCATTTCGTAGTCGTTCATAAGCGTCTTATCGAGTTCAGGTAATGCCTTTTCTACGGCAGTCTTCTGGATAAAAGCGCAAGCCAACTCCATGTTTTCGGTCGCTAAGATAGTTGCTGCACTTTCTATAATATCCTTCTGCAAAGCGTTTAACTATTATGAGAAGGAACAAAGTATACAGTAGTGTAAAGGCAGTGCGGAAGGAGCGGGGATACTCACCTGTTGTGGCGTGGTAGGAATGAGCGCGGCGATGAAGGCGGCCTTCAGGTTGGCGCTGATGGTGGTGACGACCTGCTCGCGGCACGTGATCATAGCCATGCCAGCCGTCAGGTTGCGCATCATGTGGTGTGCACACGAGCGCATCCGTCCCTCATCGGGGTCCAACGCAAAGTCCTTGCGGATGATCTGCTCACACGTCGTCAGTGCGTACTTGATGGACCGATCCACCACCGGGTGGATCCACTCCTGGATGGATCGCTCGATGGCGGGCTTTACGAACTGCTTCAAGTGGGGGTAGTTCTGGAAGAGGATGATGTGTGGGTTGAAGCATATCTTCTGCCCGAAGGCGGAGGTGGAGGAAACATTCACGTCGAGGTAGTTGAACCGGGGCACGGGAAGCCCGATGACGCCTATTAAGCCAGGGTCGCTGGGAACGAGGCCAGCGGTTGGCGTGGGCGCGGCGGCACACAGCTCTTCGACAGGGATCATGGGCGGCGGCTGCTGCAGCTGCGCTAGCGGCGGCGGCGGCACCATCATATGTATCTGCGACGCCACCACGATCGCAGGGTTCACCAGGATCACGTTGGCCGCAGCTTCCTTGTTTGGCTTCGGTTGTGAAAGTTGAAACTCAATGGTCCTTAATTTTTCAGGATCCTTTAGATATAGAGATGGTTTGACGTCGGTGATGTCCAAGCCTAAGTTTTTACAGAGCACTTCTATTTCAAACTTTAAATTTAATTTCAAATCAGGTTCTTGATGAAGTTCAGCCAATACGTTCATGAGAGCCATGCTCCATGGGTTTGGTGGCTTGAATACGATGCTCTTGGCGCAGGATTCCAAGATCTTCGCAACAAACGGCACCACGTAAAGTAGTTCTTGTTGGCCTTTGTGATAAGCTTCAAGTAAAAGTGCTTTGAGGTCTAGGTCTATATAAAGGATCGGTTGATTACGAGCCAGCGTTAGCATACCTAACCAATGACCGAGATTCTTTAGTAAAGACCGATCAGAGAAATTAGCTATGCCTTTGTCGGATCGCAACAACACTCTAATATTTCTATATGTTTCATTAGTCACCATTTTGTTTATGTCGCGGATTTTAAGGACGTCGAGAAAGTTAGAATATAAAGTATGGAAATTAAACTCAATGGACGCTCGTTTCATAACGAGGTATTGTGATAGCCACTGGTAGTATTCCTCAGTTATGATTTCTTTTAACTCTTCACATTTGGTTCGTAGATTAAGCTGGCTGAGATTATTGAAAATAAAGGCGGTCTTGTCCTGAATAGCTTCCGGAGGAGCATTTATCTTCTCATCTCTATCAGTTGCAGTCAATAGAGTATCAATGTTGGTGGCATTTGCTATAGAGGGCCGACTGCCGATACCTCCTGCAGGACAGTTTGTAACCTTCGATATCAAAGAAATGGGATTGTGCGCGCACACCACAGCTCTGCAAATAAAATTAATATTTGTTACAGTACTACAATCGATACTAAAAAACATTTCGAGTGAAATTTATAAATACTAATAAATAAGAATTATTTATATTTTTATTATTCACGAATAATATTTCAATTTTGTCTGTAAATACATACCTGTATGGTGCTGAGACGGTAACAACAGTGGTCTGATTCAACATGGCGGCCAGGCTTGTTGGCAGAACGGGCCCCTGTGGCTTAGTTGGTGGCTCTTGACTCTGCAATCCATACTCAATATATTCAATTAGATGAGGTGGAAACTCTCCAAAATGTGGTATGGCCTTTACATGCTCACAATATTTATGATAATCTTTTAAACGGGACTTGAATCTGTCCAAAGCTCCTATACCAAAGTAATACATTTTGGAACCTTCCGGTTTGCGTAAAGCATCTAATACAAATCTTAATGCCAACCCCAGAGATACATAGCTAGGTACTAATCCTTTTTCTATTATTCCACCAAATAACTGTGCCGTTATATGAAGCTCTTTGTCAGGGTATTGTGGAAAGAATTTATATTCTTCAAAGAGATTACGCAGCATGCACGAGAAAACGTCACGTTCTCTTTTATTTTGTGAGTCTTGGAACTTCTTTAGCATTTCTAGTACCTCATCTATTGATAATGTTGGATGCGGTGGATGATTGTAAATCCTTTGAAAGTAGCTATTCGCCTCGTCCTCGATCTCCTTTGAGACATTATGGATAATTTCAGGGAAGTGTATGGGATCGGGTAAACGAGGCTTGTCCATCGCCGGTGTAGGTGGCATGCGAGCCAGTGCCGTCATGTTCACGTTTACATTGTGTTGCATGGGCATCATCGCAAAGGGACTATTTGGACCCGCCCCCATCAGTCGCGATGGAGATCCGGGAGCAGTGACCAATGGGCCCAATGTGCCCGGCATTGCAAAAGCTGTGTTCGCTGGCGCTAGAGTCATACTGGCTACATTTGGAGTCAGATTGGCAATAGTATCAACGTGAGGCGTAAACAACTGAGCGCCTAATCCAGCAGGGTTAAAAGGTGTTTCTAGTACTCTCGTGTGTGGACGAGCTATTCCGGCAATTCCAGGTCTTGTTTTGCTCAAAATCAATGTCTGACAGTTAGCTATCACGCTGTAGATTGCTTCTTGCAACTCCTGCTGTACATTTGGTATGCACAATTGCAAGCAAGCTAGTATTGTCGCTATAGTTTCTGGTGGTAGTTGAGCGGCCTTAGGCAACTGTTCCTCCGTCACTTTGCCTATTATTTGTGGACATCGGCGTTGAAGGAATTTCACCATCGCCGAAACGAAAGTTTCACCGTGGTCCCGAATTTTGTCAGTGAGCCATTTATCTAATTTCAGATATTCTCGTCTGGAAGCGAGACACGCGAGGTCGATGACGAATGGGAATGATTGAACGTTCAACAATAAAGACAAGGCCTTCAAATCCTGCGCTACGTCTAATATTCTCGAAAGCTTAGATTGATCACTCTCGCCACGGATGTACCAATCAGCCATAGCGTGCATTATGATAGTTTTGATGTTAGGATTTTGTGTATGCCAGGCATGTTGCAACATTATACCGGAATTAGGGTGATTGCCGAGAAATATTGGAATCAAGTTTGTCAAAAGCTCTTGTCTAAGTACTGTGATGGGTGGATTTATTTGTAATAATGCTAGCAATAAAATATCTGGGCAATGTTGTAAAGGCGATTTGAACAAGTCATGGACTTGCATGTAGTAGCCTCGTTCTGATGCATATAACAATAGCTCGACTAAATAAAGGCAACGCCAAGTGGCTATTTCCTTGTTATCAGTGTCTGGGGGAGATTTCAAAATGTCAATTGACACTGGATGGAATGGATGATCAGCAAAACTAAATATATCAGGATATTTAAGAATGCTTGAAATCAAACTCATTTGCCCCTCTAGATTAGTCCATCGCCTGCAAAGGTACTCAATCGGGAATATGTTGGCCGGATAGCCAGCACTCTGAAGGCCTAAACGTAAAATTGCAAAAAGGAGGCTCAAGCCTTGTCTATCTGGTACTATAAACTCTGGATGGTCGAGCTGCAGAATTACTTCTTTCCAATTCAGATTAGAAGCCAACTCCTTGAGAGCTTGAACAAACACTTCAGCATTCCATGTTTCTGGTCCATGTGCGATGGCATCTTTTTTTGCTTCATGATTCATCCAGAAATTTCCAGGAGTTTGTATTTGCGGGCCGTCCGGTACGGTCGCATGATATCTAACCATCATTGAAATTATTCTTGCTACATCCAAAGCAGTAGGTTCACGAGCACCGAAGTTGATCATATTGTTTTTGCAATCTTCGACAGTCGATGTGAAGTTGTAACCGATATCTCGGATTATTTCAGCTAAAGAATTGTCCATCATGGCCGCTGTCATGTCGTCAGTTGTGGTCATTTCCTCCAGAGGCGTCTTAGTATCGTCAGGGTATAGCAGTGGCGCTAGAATAATAGGCACTACCACGCGAGGAAAATCAATACGTAATCGTTTCAGGAACAAGTCCTTCGTAATAGCTGCTAGTCGGAAGTTCTCAGACGCGAGACTTATCAGTAAAGTTTGCAAAACTTCAGCACTGCATTCCTGAAGACCTGCACGCTCAACTTGATGTCCGTGCTCTGGGTAAAGAAAATGTAATAAATTAGACATATTTTTAAATTTTTTAAAAGATAATATATGTAAAATTATAATCGTCTTTGTTGTTATTTACAAATTGGTACTGTCATATTTGTTAGTTAACAAGACTAGTTACAAAGGTGAGCCGAACAGTAAACATAAAAAGCAAACATGTCATATATTATGATTTTATTTGATATTAGCACCAGTGCTATATAATATACCTGCGTCAAGATAACACTGAACAAAGTCCAAAAATCGTTTCTTTAAATGTTGTTTAGTCAGAGATACAATTTCAGGCTTTGATGAATATCTTTTCAGGACCAAAGAGAAAGCAACATCTTGGGCCGTCGTCAATTTCAGCAACCTGGCGAGCCGACTGAGTAATGTATTGAGGGGTTTTAGGACCTAAAACAGTAACAAATTATGAATTATTAAAATTATACATTTTCATTATTTTGTTTAAAGCTCATTATCTTCTATATATATAAAAG
>FASU01020705.1:7098-17791 GCA_001486225.1 Heliconius pardalinus sergestus
ACAATCTGTCGCGTTTACAGTCACGCTTATGCAACTTTTGCCACAATTTTGTTTAATGGTATAGTTTAATAATAGAAAAATATCTGGCTCAGTATAACGACATATAAGTAAATAAAGTAAAAATGTTATAATCTTTCTCAGCCAACAACAAAGATATTCGTTGATAACTCTTATCACTAAAACCATTGGCCTACTCTCTAAAATAATGCAAAAAACGGTTATAGCATCACAAATATATAAAATAATGAAATATATTCATTCAGTTAATTAGACATACGTATTATGTATATCAATGTCGTAATTCAATTAACTCAAGTTCGTACCCGCACTTATAAGATTAACAATGTTAGTCATCAAAAAGACAATTACAAAAATAAACTATGACCACACGCGTTACTTTAATTATTTTATTAAACGCCAAGCGCGAAATTTTCCATTCTCGTTGATGTATGTATGACGAAAATAGTTACTGAATGTGTAGTGTTTATAAGAAATTGGGCAAGATAACTAGATGTAAAGATGAGTGTATCCACCCGATTTATGATTAATTTGAACTTTTAATTTCCTTCAGTATTTCTGTAATAATCTAAGAGGTCAAAAAATCTATAAAGTATGAGACCGTCGTGGCAAGTGTTTGATTGTAAATACACATGTCTGTTGTGGATTCGATTCCCATTCAACATGCAATGTTTCGGAATTTTGGCAGTGGCAAAACAGTACAAATTATACTGTTTTAATTATGTGAATGAAAACAAACAAAACTATTAAATTACAATATCAAAAAAACTAAATTATATGTATATTAACTTTATATTATATTTTTCTCCACTAGTGAGACGCGATTAAAGTACTACGATTAGAATACGGATTAAAGTACATAGATCCCCTTTGTCTAGTTAATTGTGTATCATAGATGTAATATTCCTTTAACAAAACACTGAGATATCATTATTTTGTATTATACCTGTGTCAGGGACATCAGTGGGTCTCATTATCCGTCTAATCTGCTCCATGCCCTGCAAATCCGGCGACAGACCGCCATGACAACAGAATATCTTTTCATCGATAATAGCCGCGATAGGAAGGCAATTGAAGCAATCCGTGAAAGTCTTCCATAGCTTTATGTTATATCGACGTTTACATTCATCGTAGAATCCTAAAAAAAAAACACCATATTAAATAGGAAAAATTAGAAGAATACCAAAGCGCATCCGGTATTAGATCCAAGGCTACAAGCAACTCTCAACTTGTTGGAATTAAACTGAAGGCCGCTTCTTAATGTGGCCAGTAATGGAGGCGTACTCGAGAACCACTCGAGAGCGTTTCATATACGGTTCATTATACAACTTGGTTGGGAATTGCTCGCAAGCGAATGGGATCATAGAAATATTTAACAGTTTACCATAAATACGATTTATGCTGGCACATTCGTGATTGCCTCGTAGCAGAAAGAAATTTTCTGGGTACTTTATTTTATAAGCAAGTAAGAGGCATATGGTTTCTAAAGACTGCTTGCCGCGATCAACGTAATCGCCCAAAAATAGATAGTTGGCTTCGGGCGGGAAGCCGCCATATTCGAATAGACGCAGCAAGTCTGTGTACTGGCCGTGTATATCACCTGAAAATAATATTTAAATTTTATATTAGAATTATATATATATAAATATTTTATTAACACATTACTTTTCATACATCTCTCAAGGTCAAAAATAAATGTATTAAATACTTTGTAAATTCTTTAGCTAGTAACTTGACAAAAAAAAAACTAGGTATAATTCATTATTTAGCATCTTCTGAATAGAATGTTGTATAAATTATTCGAGTTGGTAATTTTTAAGAAACATATTATCAAAGCAATCATGACGACATGTTAATTAAACGATAAATAAAGGAAATATTACATAATAAGATGTATAACATATGATTCCATTAAATCAATATTATGTATATTCTACATCCCATATTTTTAAAATAATAATTTCTCAATTTCATTAAAAAAAGTGTGGCGTTAGTCATCTAAGAACGCATTTTACAACGGGAAAAAAAGATCGATAAATAATTAAAAATTCATTTGAGTTCATTGTGTTATTAATGTTGATATTTTAATCTTAAAACAATTATTCCAATGAGAAAATTATCTATCACTTTAACTTATGAATACATTCTGTTATAGACAATAATGATTAATTATAATATAGTACAGTATTTTACAAGACTATTAAATAGACTTGTTGTAGTGTAGCCTATAATAATATTAAATAAGAATATTATTCATTTGATAATTTTCAAATGAGTACTATTAATATAATATACATACATATCTAGTATATTAGTATTGATAATGTAATATAATAATATTTTTTTCAGCATAAATAATTAGCAATGCATAGGGAGCAAAATATAATGGTTGTGGGTTCAATATTCAATAAAGGGAAATAAGTTAGATTCATTTCCTACCCTAGTAGACAAAATGCGGCATTAACTTCCATGACTCAACATGCAGTGTCCTGAATTTAGGCAAAAAGCCTAGAATGGTGTAGACTCATACTGATAACTTAATAATTTAATAATAAATAATTATGCTTTAAAATGTATGATGTAATAGGTCTAAAAGATATATGTGTATTTTTATATTTACCTTTTCAGTTCATATACAATTAGTGACAATAACACACCTTTGTCAAGCATATGTAATATGTATATATGATTTAAAAAAATTATATATTACCACAAATTTTGAGTGGCGCTTCTAATTCCAATAATATTGGTTGCTGCAGAAATATCTCCCGAGATTTTGTACAGAGGCCACGAACCTCTGATTCTGACATCTGCACTGTTTTTCCAGGACGGCATCCTCGAACTGCGACAATGTAGAAAATATATTTTTAAAGTTATATTCCACACTAAGCATAGCAAAATATTTTTAGAAAACATACTAATTTGAAATTTGGATGGATTCCAAGATGCGGGTTCGAGTCCTACTACATATTTTTTTTTATAGTTATAAGTTTTCTAAAAATATTTTAAAAATTAAATATATTTATTGTTTATTTTATGAACTGTGCCTTTTTTGAACAAACAAAAAATATAGTCTTCAATGGTTAACTTGATTCATTATACATATGCACTCTCTACATTTTTTCATAAATATGTATGAAACATCCATTTATACATATTTTAGCTATAAATATTTTAGCAGTAAATGGACCAAGTTAACAAATAAGTGTATTTATCAAAATGCAGGTTTACAATGGATGGAGTTAGGTGTTGCTGCTTGATATCTTAAGATTTTTTATTTAATATGTTAAATATCTTGATAGCTCTTATATATAAGAATATGTGTCAAAAGACAAAGTTTACAAGAGAATGGAATAAACTCATTGTGCTCTTAAAAACATTTTTAAAATATTATAAACATAAGTATATGTTTATAATTTTATTCTTTTAAGAACAAGAGGAACCTTTATTCTGTTCTCCAGTTAAGCTTCTCTTTTGACATGCTCTTAAAGAGCAGGGACTGTTTTACATAGGGACTGTTGATCTTATCTTACATAAACATTAACACATATACCACATGACCCACAAGTAAATACATACATGCTTTTCATAGTATTAATCAAACAATATTAAGTTTGTTGAAAATGGGAAAGGATGATATTGTAACATTTTGTTTTGTGTTTTCATTTCGCAGTATAATTTAGGTAAGGGAAATATTTTTTTTATGTTACAGCAGCATTATTTAATCAATAAAACATTCATTTCTTGATAAATTTGAATAATGAAGTGCTATATACAATGGGTATTAATGTTATCTTTTTTTACTTTCATTAGCTTTATAACTATTTTATTTATACAATTAAAAGAAAGGTACATACAAAGTTATAATATATTTTTTTAGAAAACTTAAAAAAAAGATAGTGTTGCAGGATTTGAACACATATATTTCTTAGAAGCCATCCAAGAAATCATATGTTCAAAACCATACATTCAAAACTTGGATGGTTTCCAAGAAGCACAGGTTCAAATCTTGCTACATTATTTTTTAAATATTTTTCTTTCCTAAGTGTAGACACAACACAGTTAGGAAAGAAAACGCTATAAATATTTAAAAGTTAAAATATGCTGCTTATATAAAATAGGAAGTGAATGAGCAAAAGAAAAGTTGAGCGGGGATTATTAAAATTTTTAAAATAATATAATATCAAAAGAAACCATAAATCTAGCTCAATACGGAAAATATAATTTTGGAGGTAACCATACATTCTCCTGAAAAGATGTCTTTGAATTTCCCTTTTCGCCGTGCTGTTTCTTGTTGCAGCCTGTATACTGATGTAACCCATAAAAAGCAGCATGATAAAGTGAAATTAACAAGTAAAGTAACATACAATGCGAACAAAGCATAACAATAAGCCCATGAAGTTGTTCCGATGCTATGGAATCTGTCATCCATAATAATAGAAGTATAAACTTAAGTAGTATCATAGTCATAATAAATTTACACTATACTTAATTATTAGGAAAAAATAGCCATCTACAAGGCTTTTGAGCATGAACGTCTAAACTAGATTCAGATAAGAATTGAGGATAATCGATTTATTTATGAGTTAGACGTTCCTATACATATACACTCAACAATTACGCAACTAGAAGCAAAATATACATAGAAATATTTGTTACCACAATACTGCAATAGGTGCTGATTGATAATATGATAAAAAAAATGTAAAAAAACTTTACTTTACCTTCTAAAAGCCTATGAATTAGACTGTCAACATTGAGTTCGTCAGCCATATTTACTACACCACGATTTATTTTACGTCAAATTAAAAGTCAAATCTTTCGATAGGTCTACCATCGGAGCGGTAGGTTCGGTTATTACTACAGATTATAGAATACGGATCATTAAGTTGCTAAATAAACTAGGTCATGTTTTAGACGAGTACAATACAATCCACAGAATTAAATTATTTATTACACTAAACATTTTTTATGTTTTGTGTAGTAGTTTACACGTATATTTTTAAAGTTCTATTATAATAATTATTGATTAGTAGAATATAATGTTTTGATTCTCTTTACATTTATGTTAAAATATAAATAGAAGTGATTTAAATTACTTATATAAAAATTATTAAAAATTTATAACCTACTTCTATAGGAATTATTTCTTTTAATTTTCCTTATAATATAAATTTATAGAATTATTCTCGTTATAAAAAAATAGTTCATTACTACGGCACTAAACTAGTTGATTCGGTATCTAAGTTTGAATAAAATTATTAAGTAATTTTTCATCTTCTCGCTGTGGTAACGAGACACAACATGGCAATGAATTATAACATTTAAATGCAATGCTTCAGACTTTCGGCGGAAAGTAGTGGGTTTTTAGGTACCCTCTGCTTTGAGCGCGATATAGCATTAACGTGAACCTAAAAAAACTTATGTTATAAATAATCTGTATAAGGGCAACAGATAATAAAGCATTAAGAGTATAGACAACTTTTGTTTTGTTTTAAAATCCTATTTTGAAAAGGCAAAATGTCGCTGTTCGTGGTTGTCAAGCTATTTTCTCATCGCAATGTGCCGTTCTGGCGCATAGTATGTATGAAACTGTACGGATTGGCGTGTGCGTTGTATTTTATTTTAGACAAGACTTGACGGCTATTTAAAAAAGTCAATGGCTCTTTGTTGGATAGTTGTATATTAGAGATTCGGTTTTTTGTAAACATCAGGAACAAAACAACGCGAAATACAAATGTAGCGGAGGCAAAATCACTAAATCAACGCGTGATAAACGGTAAATGATCATTACGCAGGGTTTAAAGTTTTTTTACTTTCTTTAGACTAAGTTATGGAGGAAAAAGTGGAGAGTGAGAACAGTTATAGTGGTGATAGTAGTAGTAGCTCTTCCGATAGCTCTAGTGGAAGTTCAGAATGTGAGGAGGAACTCACTGAGGCAATTACTATTCTCGGGCACACCTTGGAACTTCCACAGGATCTCTGCGAAGATTATTCAATATTTAAAGAATTCTTTTCTATGAAGACTTGGGACAGTTTGGAAGATAAACATAAAGAGTACCTCAAAGAATTCCTGCCAACATTTCCTGAAAATGATGATGAGGAAAAAGACATAACAATTCAAAAGTTTTTTAATTTTGAACCATTCCATTTCAAATCTCCATTAAATAACTTTTTTAGTAATTTGAGACAAGGAAATTATAGACCAGATATAGCAAGAATGAGGAAATTTTTACTTAAAGCGAGAAAGAAACAACAAAAACACAAGGTGAACAAAATTTTTATCTATATTGCAATTAAAATTCATTCGTAACCACTATTGACATATTAATGTTATAGGAATATGTATTGAGTAGTTTTAAATATTTTACAGACTAAGTCATATTATGCAAAAATGTTACCAGAAGTTTTAATATCACGTGAGAGATTGTTAGCTGTGGCAAAAGCTGGACCTCCGGGGCCTGTACCATTTCTTCCAGCATTGCCTCCAAAACCTACCCCAAGAAATAATTACAAGCCATTATATGTAAGAGTGAGACAGAGATACTTTGAAGAATTGGCAGCTATATGGAGTGAGGTGGGAGGAGAAGAATCTGAGGATGAAAACTATCCTGAAGGTCCACCAGAAAATTCTTTCAAGAAAAGAAAAACTATGCACTCTGCACAGGTAAATTTTCCAAAAATATTGTTCTGTTAAGGTGATAATGTATAGAGAGTGGTTATTTACGGGAATCCAAATTTACAATGGAAAGACCTATGGAATGAATGTTAAATGCTTATTGTTCAATGATATATTCATAGACATTGTCAATAGTCAAAGATATTTTCATTGCATAGTTGCATATATTATATACATGTTGTATATATTTATTGATATAGTTTTCATGCTTTAGGGGGATTTTTTTCTTTAATCAAATATTGTTACATGGAGTTTACACTGTTTGTTAATTATATCAAAGGCTAATATTTAAGTCTTATAGTCATAAATTCAAGACAAACTTGAAAAATGATTGATGACAAGAAGAAAACAACTGGCTGATAAATTTCTTTTAATTATTTTCAGGGCATAGAAACAAATGTGTCAGGCACATTAGGAATTACAGATCCATCACATCCATCATCCTTAGATTGTTTAAAAAGTGTTCTAGCAACTCATAGAGCAAGAAGACAATATCGAGAGGTATATATTTTTTATCTCCACATTATATCCTGAATATAGCAAAGCAAGCACTTTCCTTCCAATTTTCTAGGCATTAGACCAGAGAGAGGATCAAAGCAACACTCTTGTCATTATTGATACAGGATTATTACTCTATATATGTCTTCATACCAGTCAGATGCTGTGCCATTGCACCACTTATTTTGTATTATTTTAAATACATTTAAATATGAATTTTCTTTCATGTAAGATTTTAATCATGACTGATCTTTTTGTTTCTTATTTTTTTATGTTGTCAATATTGGTTGCAATTTCAGAATCATCCAGAGCTAAACACAGCAGGCATAACTTTGGATGACATCAAACAGAGAGTATCCATTATGAATGGTGCTAAAAAACTTATGTTTGGTAGTCAAAAGAATGAAATACCTGCACAAAAGGTAAAGAAAGGTAAAAAAGATACATATCAAAAGCCTAAACAAGATAAGGCACCTGTGAAAAAAATAAAAGAGGAGGAAAGTGTGGAAAACAAACCTTTACTGCCTAATATTAAAATTAAATGTGAAAGGGAAGAATCTGACTCTGAGAGCTCCACTTTCTTGGACCCTGTTACAAGCCCAAAACAAACAAATAAAAAATTATTAGAACCTGTTGAAATTAAACAAGAAATATCTGATACAAGGTATATTTTTACTAGCTAGACACTTTACAAATACAATTTATTTTTCCACATATTGGTAGATAGATATGTAGGTAGACAACTTGGTGTCAAGCAGTGCGTGAAATGAAAACAATTATTTCCTCAGGTGGAAATCAAACCCACAATCCAATGATTGTGGGTTTGATTTGTGACTACTTTTCACCTAATATTTCATGTTTTGTGCGCTTGACAATTGCAAAGAAATCAATTAATTTCCACAAGTGTGAACCCACAATCATTGTGTCACAACCACCTTATATTTTTTATTATTTAAATACGACACCTATATTTATTCTATATTGTTTATATTTCAGTGTTAATTGTCATGAGAATGATATTGAACAGTCAATAAAGCAAGAGCCTCATGATTCTTCTGTATCATCTTTACAAAATTCTAGGATAAGTCAACCAGTACCTATTAAATTAGAAGATTTAGATGGAATTGGTTAGTATGATTGCAGTTTTTTTCCTCTTCTTTGGTTTCACACATATGGCAGGTAGGCAGGTGGAACCTAGTGTTAACACACATCACCTAATTTTTGAGACACTATACATTGAGTGCTGAAACTCAATGCCACCCTCAATGCCACACTCATTTGTTAGCTTTCCAGAATAAGTAAATAAAAATCCGAAACTTTTAACAAGACATATAGAAAAATGTATGTGACAAAACAGACTGTTCTTGATCATATAACAACAATTTAATTTTTTAAAATGTAAGTGTTTTAATGATATTTAATAATTAACTTTATATTCTACCTCTTATGCCTTGCTACACACGAATTATAAAAAAAAAAAATTGAGAAGATAGCTAAACCAGGCCTAGTATCGTAAATGCGTCATAATTTTCGAATTTGTGGTCGACGTGTTTCCTGCATCAGCTTCTGTGGAGAACTCACGATGAACGTTTGATTTATCTGCATAGGTTGAAATTGCTTAGAAACATCGTTATGCTACTACATGTGTAGCGGTCATTAGTGATCACTCACACAAATGCAAAACTCTGCTTAAGCTTCGCGAACTGTATAATGTTAAACCTACCGCCCCTCAAAAATCGTAAATTATCGTAATATATTATCGTTTTGTACGGGGTTTCAATTTTTCTTGACTCGTAAGTCGACCTGCCACCCCGCAAAAGAGGCCCAATAAGATGGTTAGGTTAGATACCTCGGCCTACTGGGTTCGTAAACCCATGTGAACCGAGCCGGCTTAAAGCGAATTTTGATTAATGACATTTTTTCTATATAAAATAAAGAAAACATTTCGTTAGCGTGATCTATAGTACATGTCGCGCCATCTAGTATTGAACTCATATGTAAAATACTTCAATCGATTGTATAATTGTTACTTGATATATAATTGGGTAGGGATGATAGTTGATAATTATTATCGATGTTTACAATTAATTGAAAAATTTATTAATACAGATTCTTTTTAAATATTGCCTTACCACAAATATTTGTAGAACTTATTATACACAATTGCAACACATTTGCATTAAAAACAATATATTTTTGTCTTCGTCGATTTTACAATTTCGCTATCGAATTAGACTTATGAAAATATTGAAATATTTGATCTCAATTGCTTAGAAATGATAATCGAACTTGAAACAATAAATAGAGTTACACAATTCACGAATTACAACCGTGGCATAATGTCATTTTTATCACAACAAATTCTCTAAATCTATAGCCGAATATTAGATTAGAATCCATACACTAGTCTAGTACCATCACATAAATTCCAGATATGATGGCATTACCCGTAGAGTTGGCGAACGATTCTGGAGAAGTTTCAGCTTTACCGGTGGACACGTCGAACGAGAGCGAAGAGAATCTTCTAGAATCCGACGAAGCTTTGACAGAGACTACTCATGCAAACTTCATGTCTCTTGTAAGAGCGTTATTCCCTGCAAGGGCGGCCCATAGAGCTTCAAAGCAGCAATTGCAGTCAAGATGTGCAGCTGTCATGAGATCTCCTATAGCGCCACTTAATACGTGGTATAATTGTAAGTGAAATTTTATTTATTTTTATACTTATGTATGTATTCCTTATTCATCACTCAATAAAGAATTTAGAAAATTATTGAATGATGACCATTACGAAGTGAGAAAACGTCTGACTATAAAAGCATGGCGCGAAGGTTGTAGATTCAGGTAATTAAATATTTTCATTTCCTCGCTCCAGTAAGACAATGTGCGACGTTGACCTCTATTATTCAATAGGGAATGTTTTCAGCGGAATTGGGGCGGAAGTGAAGAAAGGAATGTTTTGACGCTAGGATCTCACTGCATGCTCTTTTAAAACAATACTTTTCGGTTAATTATAGAATACTTTTACTACATTATTTTTATTTTTAGTATCGGATGATTGGTGTTCAGAGTTGAATTCCGCATTGGACTTTTTGGCCGGGGAAAGAGGGCCACATCCAGATGATTTTGTTCCATATTTACAATATATGCCAGAAACACAGGTAAACTTTTTTAACATCTTTTGTTCTTTTTTTATTTATTGTAACCATTTGATTTATTTAGTTTTTTGTTTGAAAGCTGATTTAATGGAGTATTGTTAGCAATGATTCAAGAAAAGATTTTCAACCACTTAAAGAACTGCTTCACGGATTTTTGTGGTCCCTGCCATAGTTTATTCTTTTTATCGATTCTTTAGTTAATGTTATAAGTTTTTCGTTTAAACTGTTTAAGATTGAATTGGACTTTATATAAAGTGATTAGATGAGAATTTATTATTTATTTTACATGTCTGTAGTGGCATACTTAGAATAGATAAATCATCAATCAATCAATCAATCAAAA
>FASU01020769.1:470-10559 GCA_001486225.1 Heliconius pardalinus sergestus
CACCTTGACTTTAGTACCGACACCGTCAGTTCCCTGCACCAGCACGGGGTCCTTCAAACTGGAGTCCATAGCAGAGAGCTGGAACAGTCCACTGAAGCATCCTAGTCTGCCCAACACACCGCGCCGGTGCGTGGCGGTTGCTATGGGCTCTATTAGACGGACTAAGTTGGCCGCTGCGTCGATATCTACACCACTCTCTAGGTAGGAAAGTCCGTTTACTCTGAAAGGGCATTATATTTTTAATATGAAATAGTTTATTATTAGCGTTCTCTCTTGTTAAATGATAGTTCTAAGCAATTAATTATGACGGAATAGTCGAAATTTGGTATAAAAGGGCATTGTATTCCTCTTTAAATAAACGATAAATGTAGATAATTAAAAATTAAATAGGTTATTGACATTTTTTTTATTATTCACCATTTTTGTATTATCTTACTTATTCACCCTAATTGAGAAGTTAATAATAACATTCAGATATTTTTTGGCGTATATACTGTTTATACGTTTGCTATATTATAAACCAATTTTATAGTTTTTCGATAAAATATACATTTAGAGATATTTTGTGAAAATACAAGTATCTTGATTTTTAGGATTAAGAAAAAATATTTTCAAGATTATAATGTATTTTAACAACTATAGTAAGATTGCATTCGAATCCATACCCTAAACAGTACAAACATTTAGGAATAATTAAACATGTAAAATAAAAACATTCTAAAGAGATAAAGCAAATTATAGTTATCTTCAACTCATGCCATAGGTCAACCATACCCGAATTTGTACATACGTAATAATTAATGTTTATAAATTAGTTATGAAACTTATTACGGAATAAACTAATTTTTAATAATATTATTCTTTTAAATTTAATATAAAGATATTTCTTAATATTTTACCTATATATTTTACTCTTCATTCATTATTAATGAATAATTTCATTATACATGGTTAAATTAATCAATAAAATTTACAAAATTAAAAGATGATTATAATCAATATATTATCAATGTCAACCATTGTGGAACTCGGATATCGGTTATACAAAATTAGCCTAAATGAGCGAAAAATAAAAAATCTCTGACTTGGTAAAATGTGGAAAAAGAATTCAATAAAAAAACGTGAAAATCTTTGACACAAAAAAATGTAATTAATGTATGCTTTGCATTCGTCGTTAGCCAACGTTTTACTATTATGTATTGTTTTTCTAAATGATATTTATTGTAATTTTTTAATAATTCGATAATTTAAAAAAAAATGTTTAAGGAATAAAACAGGAATGAAATAAAAAATGATATACGAAATTGCATTTTTATTGCAATAAAAGACACTGGTACAAAAGAATGAAATAATGAAAATAAATGCTTTCAGCGACAAAAAAGACAGAGTTGCGTGCGTAACTCTCATTCTTCAATTGGAACTGAAACAAACCGACACACATGAACCATACAAGCAACAACAAAAATGAAATAATGCTGAAATTGTGGAGAAAATGGCAAATTATTACAGACAACAACATTAAAACAATTATTTTAATGTAAGAAACGTGAAGTATTGTACGTATATAATGGTTTCCAAAGAATTTAGGTCAAAGAAAATAAAAATCATAATCTATACACATAATAATATTACTGAAATTGATGAAACTTTAGTTTTCAATGTATAATATCTTCAGAATGATAATGTTATTTAAATAATGAATATTCAGATTAGTAAATAATGAACTGTATAGTTCTAGCGGGACTCAAGCTAACATTTCAGAAATATTTTAAATGCCACTGGGGTGACGTGAGATAGTAAACTTAAGGACACTATCTCACGTAGTATATAATGGTTACGGATTCAATATCAACTTGAGAGAACGAATCATTTCCATGTTGCCGTTCCAGTAAGACAAGGCGCGACGATTAGCTTCGCCATTATGTAACAAAGTGCTTAACACTAGGTTCTGTTCACTTGCGCTTTATACGGGAAGAGAAAATAATATAATTAAATAACTTACTTGGAAAACGCCCGCCTAGCTATATCCTTCCTAAACTGAGCACCAGGGAAGTCGATCCCAGCGGCCGCGCTCGTAGCGCTGGCGGCGGCCGCGCGTAGCGAATTGCTACGAGCGGCTACGAGGAGAACGCGCCCGCCAGCCGTTACTAAGGAATCGTTGGCGCCTCGTGCCACGCCGCTGTGGAACACTTGGATCTGGTCTTTGCAGACTTGGGATAGACCTGTCAATTATCATAATTTTATTTTTACTCTTACAAGTAATAAATTAAACATCTATATATATTATTTCTATCTATTATAAATTAAATAAAATTTACAATAAGTTTTTTCTTTGTCTATAATATTGTTATAACAATATGGTATCGTATTTATGATATAGTATTTATATAGTAACTGCCATCATGGTAAACACGAGGAAAGAAATAAACTCATAAATAACTCTTCATAAATCACCGTTCGAACGTACATCCATTGTGTTAAGCGACACTATCCAATTGGATAACAATGACGTCATAAGTATATCTATCTATCTACAATAATCGGAAGCAAAAATATTTATACATATAGTTTTTCTCTAAGAACGGAGAATTAACTAGAACTAGGTCTTTTTTAAGCTTTACTTTTAAAGTGGGGAAAGAATAAGTCATATACCATTTTTACATTAAAACAATGATATTCATATTGAACTTGACAAAATTTATTATTTCTTATAAGTATTATCATGGAATTGGAACAAATTGGAGCATGACTTATGACTTTAGCGTAATGAATGCTGGCCTTGAATGAATTAAGACAAACATTATTGGTATTTTACAGTCATATTCGCATACTTACAATTATAAAAATGCTAAGGTTCTTGATGGCGTTGTCGAAATGGCACAGCGTCTGACTATAAACTCGACAGTTGTGGATTCGAATTCCACTCAGGGTTCGTTTGCTCGCTCTAGTAACAAGACAAAGCGCAGAGTTGAGCTCCGCCATTTTTATTTTGTGATAATTTAAAGAGTTCTTACTTGTTTATAAGCTAAGGTTTGCAAACATTTTGAATTCCCAAGTAAATGTACAATCTATAAAACCTGTTTCCAAACATTTTCCGAAATATTCATCTAACAACTAAAAAAAGCACTTTCTGAGTCTACTTTTCGTTCTATAACAAACTCACCGCTTATAACACATCCTTTGGTAGACGTTTCAGGATACCCTTTAGAGGCGATAACTACTCCGACAGCTGACATGTTGGTGTTCCATTTGACTTGGATATCCTTCAAGTTACCATTGACACAGGCCTGTGAAAAAAATTATATTAAGGTCATTTAACACATTTAAATTAAAATACTTACAAATTATAACTAATATATATACACGAAATCCAAATCAATTAAGGTGTGTTTAACATATGACAGACAAACAGATAGACATAAAGGGTCTAGCCGGATAAGCATGGAAAAGCTGCACTGGCTTGGCTTGGCTATTTTTTTTATATGGTTGTATTGCTTTTTGACTCTAACCTAAGAGTACTGTAAGCAGTAAGTTATGAGGATATTACATATTTTCTCGGTATTATGTATATTGTATTCTTTGCATTTTATATGAAAATTACTTAAAAATAGATTTGTATTACCTTCATAATTCTATGCAAGTCAGTTTCCAATAACATCATGAGGACTTGAGTTTCGGGGTCTCCGAAGCGACAGTTGAATTCTAAAGTCATGGGACCCGCTTTGGTCACCATCATACCAGCGTAGAGTACGCCTGAAAAGAACAATATGTGGTAAATATAATATATTTTTTAGTTGACTAATATTGTTAAGCAAAAAGATTTAATTTATTGTATGATTATTTTAGATTTAGAGCTTTTTTTTTAGAAAACTTCTGACTGTTAACACGACGTTGCGGGTTTGATTTCCACTAGGAGGATCGATTAACGGATCACTAGCCTCTCTGTACCCTACTATATCTAACCTGGTATATACGGAATACAACATGAAGTTAAAATAAACATTTTTTATGAATGTTTCTTCTCATCATCTTATCCATCTATCCATTAAATTATCCATTAAAAATACACAAGAAAAAAAAAATATAAAAAAAAAAATCATAAAATCAAGCAACTATTTTTGATGATATGTAGAATAATAAATTATAGACACATTAGTATTATAACTATTAAATACACTACAATATTTCCCACGAAAAAACTAAAGGAGGTTTTAGATGTCTAAAAATTGATGTCTCTATTTAAGTCTATTTAAAAACTCATACATCTTCATAAACGCTCACACTTTCTATAGACTATGAATCAAAAGGCACAATCATTTTTCAGCTTCGTTATTTTGTATATACAACATTCATTGTTCATGCCATTGTTTCTCTTGGAACGGGCAGTAAATTTAATAGCTAATACAAGCAATTGTTTTGTTATAATTAAGAAGTTTATTAGACATAAAATCTAAATGTACAGTACAGTTTCATTCCTATATTCAAAACGAAACTCTTTTGAAAGAGGAGAGTTCTCTTTATCAATGGCACAAAAATTTTGTTTAAATATGAGACATGGTAATACAAAATAAAAAAAAAATTACATGTAATATCTATGCATGATGAAATATCAAAATCATTCATTCGCTATACCACTAGCATACTACCGGAAAAATATGAGCCTTGACTTTGCTTATTATAAGCAAATAATATTCGACTATCTGTTTACATGTATCGACGTTTATTGAACAAAACAACTTGAACGCAACTTTTTCTATAATTACTAAGCTTAACACACAATAGAGTAAAAACAACCTTAAGTATAGAGCGAAAAGGGTGATTTTAAAACATATTGTTCTCATTCAGTTGACAGAATTTGTTTGTTCTACTTTATCATTTATCAGCCTATTTATTATGGCACTGGCTCTTATCAATTCGGCCGTAAGAAATTGGTGTAAACTAAATTTATAGTTAGTAATATGTTATTTTTAGCTTAAGGATATTTTTAAAATTTGTTATAGTTTTAAAAATGTCATAATATAATCGTCATGTTGACACGGGTTTTGCGTGTCACCTTATACTCGTATGTTGCTACGTCCTGCTCTTATTTTATAGTTTTTCTTTTTGGTCACGACCAACAAAGTGAAGTGACAGATTTTTTTGTTTATATGTACGTAAAGAAATAATAGTTCAAATTTTAATATTATGGCAATCGCTACTATATTTAATGGCGATTGCCAATTGCCAAACTGAAAATAATTTCATAAATATTCGTATAATTAAGCGGGCGAAGCCGCGTCCGGGTTCGCTAGTATTATGATAAAGTAATAACTTAAAACATTTTCGTCTCCCCGCTTTGGTAAGGTAAAGCGCGGCATTAAGTTTCACTAATTGTAATATAGATGGCGTTGAACGAAGTTAGATCACGCTATCGTTACGTTCATATATAGTGCATATTATTCGCGGGCTTTCATTGTTAAACTGCTTTGCCTTACCTAAAGAGCGAGGAAATTAAAATATATATTTTTGAATTAACAGCTATCTGTATAGATATGCTGTAAACAAATTCTGATTAAATAAAAATATCCATGACGTTATCATGGCTCTTTGAGCTATGAGGGAGTGAACCGATTTAGTGATGCCCGATGATAGAAATCATCGATGTTCGATAAAAATCGAAAGAAAAACATCGATGTCAGCCATCAACGAAATTTTTTTGCATATATCGTCAACAATAAACAAAAAAAACGAGACGCGCGGAGTCGACGTTAGACTTTATTATTTTTTTCGCATCACACGTTACTTTTTATTTTATACTGTTTAAGTGTGTTTAGGAAACAATACTTGGTTATCGCACGGGATGCACCCTATAAGTTTTGATTACGCGTCGAATTTCATACAAAATGCAACAAAAAGGATGCACAAACGTTTGTATCTTTGATTACGTTGACTTAGGGGCCTGATTTTTTTTCTGTGCCCCAAGGGACCGTAGACCTGAATATTTGATATTAATTTCAGAACGATACATACACACGAGATAAACGCTCTTGACAGACGGATAACAAAGGTTCTGTTTCTACCTTTTGAGGTACGGAATTCTAAAAAACTTAGGGAATATAATGTTTAATTAGATAAAATTACAATATAACGTCACAAAGACAACTGCCAAGCTAACTTTGTTTACAAAGAAATGTTTATATTTCTAGCTTCATCTATTAATTAATTATCGGTATGTAAGGCATACGATATAAGAGTGGCACGAGTAGGCAATTATCATACATGTTATCTAAAATGTATGACGACATTGTGGCACAGGTTAAAATATGTAAAGTGATCGTGGCTTCAAATGCCATATTCTCATATCTCCGCTATATCTTATAGCATTTCTCCTATCTTATACTAAATTAAACCTAACGCAGATTAGGTTTCTTCATATTCCATCTTCATATCTAAAAGAAATATTTTAAAGAAACGCATGCATATATGGCCTGGGGAAAACCTCAGGAAAAATCTCGCGTGGAAAATAATAAATACATTTAATAGAAGTTCGAAGTTCAAATGAAAGTGACACATTTATAGATAGATAGTGTGGAAGAGAGTGATACGATACTACCTCTACGAGTGTCAGCTAAAGTTCAGGAAATGATACAAAGTAAAGTTTCTTTTTATTAATTGGCAATAAAAGTCATAACAGATTTTAATAGGCACTATGTACATTATCGATTTAGCACATTTAAGACCAGTTGTGGCGCAGGGGCACAAGCGTGTACCAACCGTTCGCGACAAGTTTTAGGTTCGATTCCCGCCCGAGGAAATCAAATATTCAATATATTCTTTGATTAGGTGTCGAGGTAAAGCGCGGCGTTGAGTTCCGCCACGTAGCACGTAGCACTTGGCTCCTTCTGCCTACCCTGCTACATGCAGGTTGCAGCGTGAAGCAGTATATATTCATTAGAATAAGTTCCAAATTCTTAGGAAAATACAACTAGAGGCCATTTTAACAAGCATTCAATTAATAAATACTTTTTACTTTCATTTCATCATTCCAACACATATTGTAAAGAAAACAACGGAATTTTTTTATATTGTGAATATCAGTGATAACCTTTCATAGCGTCATTACCGCACCAACAATGGCGACAAAAATTGAGTTGTAATTAAGTGGAAAGATTTTTGTAATAAATCTAAATAATATTATCAGAGGAATAGTTAAATCTTCATAAACGAATCCTAGTTTAAGGAAGGTATTCTTGGTAGGTATTTAAAAATACACTTTAACTTCACAAAGATTCACAAAGGTCACGTCCGTTTGTATCATAAATTCATAATAATTGGCGTTTCATTTTATATGGATTATTTATATTCATATACTTTTATTACTAAAGATTTTTGTTATTATAATATTAACTAGCTGTCCGACCGCGGCTTTTCACTCCTCTACCTGAATATGTTTATTTATTAAATATTATATTATTTCAGTGTATTTTATTTAGGGTAAAATGGGTTGTTATTTTAATAAAGTTATACAAGGGAACAAGGACAGTATGCCCCCATATCCACCAGTATTGGGGCCGTTTCCCCCTATCTCTAATAAAAGCTATAAAAAATCACTTACCAATATATTTGATGCCTTCAGCCTTCAATCCATCGACTGCACGTTGTAACACTTGATCTTTGACATCCGCCAACTGTTCTGGTGTTATTAGGGGACAAGGGCAGTACGCCCCCATGCCCCCAGTATTGGGTCCAGTGTCCCCATCCCCTATACGTTTGTGGTCTTGGGATGGTGGCATTAAAGATACTGTTTCTCCGTCGGTAAAGGCCAATACCTACATGGGGAAAAGGAAGAAAGGAAAGTTTAACAAAAAAATATCAAAGGTTTTGTTAGCTAATTTATTTTTTTCTTGTCCGAACCCATAATACTCAGTTACTTTAACTCTATTGTTATATAAAAATAATTTATAAATGTCTACCTTTCGCTTTTAACATGATCCTGCAGGTTTGAATGAAAGACATGGAATTAATAACAGACAAGATTAATAAATCATGAAATATTTGGGGAAACAATTTGGCATATTACAAATAAACTATATAAATATATATATTGCCAATTAGATCTTAATTAATAACACCGAACAACCCACAATTTTCGTATATCCTATTCCACATTGTGGTTATCAATAACTAGTAATAAGTTATTATAATTGAACTATCTAATAATAAATTATATTAGATGTTTACAAATTCGTAATATACGTAAATATATATGTAACTAAGATTAATACTTTCCTTTGATAACCTCTCGTTCAAACGTAATGACCTTATACTCTTAAACAATTTATAATCATCATATAACAAAGAATGTTGTAAAAGACAACGAAAAGTTATTATAAAAAAATTGTATTCGTGAATTTCCAACGAATATTTTCAATTGTCGTATATAAATTTTAATAATAATTTTAAGCTACATCGAATTTCTTATACGCTTCTTACTTAACTTCGCTTCGTAATTAACTAAAAACATAAATGAATTGTCAGCGTGTTATTTTCTTAAATAAGTATACATAGGTATGACTCGTTTATTATATGGAAAGTAAATATTTATTTTATTCGATTTTTAGTATTTAATGTACCAATTGCTGATACATAAATACATTATATGTGAAAATTTAAACTGTCTACCTATCACGGTTAATGAGAAACAACCGTGTCACAGACGGACAGAGAAGTCTTAATAAGGGACCGTTTTACCCTGTGGGTACGTACGGAACCTTAAAAATTGCTATTTATAGGGTATGTTATTGACATGACCCCACGATATCAGCACGCGCTGAAGTCACACTCCTACGAGTAAATAAGGTGTGAAATTGCGTTAAGTTAGCAACGCTTAAATGGCCGCGTGGTTCATTCAATGATAACAGATTTTTTGCTAATGCTACGACAACGTTACCATAATATCAAGTTACTAAGGCTGTTTGTTTTACAATTTTAATAAATATAATAAAACCTTCTTACCGAAACCTCCTCTCCCTCCAGCAGTTCCTCCACAACGACCACTTCACCGGCGCTGCCATATTTGGAGTCAGTCAGTATTTCATCAACCGCCAGACACGCTTCTTCTTTATTAGCAGCTACTACAACTCCTTTGCCGGCCGCCAGGCCTGATGCTTTTACTACTAGAGCTGGGAAAGGTGCACTAAAAACACAACAGAATATTACACATACATCGATTCATGAATTCGCAAATAAGCTTATTCCAACTGCATGAATTTTAAAAGAGACGCCGAAGACGTTAAGCTATTTTTTGCAGACCATTTATTTTATTTTTTTTTGAGCTTAAAAAACAAAAAAATATATATTATACCAGGTTTTGTAGGTTCTAACATAAAAATAAAAAATTATCAACTTACTTATTAATAAAATCTTTAGCAGCTTTTGCATCTGTAAAAGATTGGTATCTGGCTGTCGGGATTTGATATTTGCACATAAATTTCTTAGACCAGTCCTTATTGGCTTCAATTTCAGCACCAGCTTTTGTAGGGCCAAAGCATTTTATGCCAAGTGGAGATAAAACATCAACTATACCATTGGCAAGGGGATCTTCTGGACCTATTATAACTAGGTCTATAGAGTTCTCTTTGCACCATGATGCAACTGCCTGTGTTAAAGTAAAATACAATATTAAATTAAAATTATACTTTACATTGCTTGATGAGTGGCGGATCTCAACGCCGCTAAATGACGTATTATGACAGCAGGGAAAATTAAAATAATTAATTCTCTTGAGTGGTAATCAAACGAGAACAAACAAGTTTTAGAGTGCCAAAATTTTATTTAATAAAATAATATAATCATACAAAACTCCCTAAATTTGTACAAATGTTATGTTATCGATCAGAAGAACAAATTGTGAAATTTAATTGTGTTGAAATGTTTAATAAATTATTTTTATGTACATTTATGTACTATATTTAATATTCTTTATAAAATACTTATCAAAAATACAAAAAATAAATCCTTAAGTAAATAGAGTTTTTACTTGATCTTCATAATAAGATTTTTGATTGTGATGAGTGTGATTATTACACACTAGTGGACCTGGACGCGGCT
>FASU01020791.1:0-11662 GCA_001486225.1 Heliconius pardalinus sergestus
GCTATGATCTCACCCGCTACTTGTAACTCATCCACTTCCACTGGTTGGCTGGAAGAGATCTCTTATAGAGATAAGTCCACCTTTGTGAACTAAATGTATTTTATTGTTTTCTTATGTATATTTGGTGCAATAAAGAATATTATATATATTTTCCAGCTGGGTGTATCCCTTGGTAGCGATGTGAGGATGCGCCGGGTGGAGCTCGAGGCTTTGTTGATCGCGAGTGGCGCCCACCACGACATACGAGCTGTGGACAATCAGTATGTATTGTGCAATATGCGTCCTTCGACTATTGAAAGAACGTAAGAAAAATATTTAGGAAGACCACAGGAAGCCAAAATCATAGGTCTCTAATGTTAGCGGGAAATTAGATTGTTTTAATTATAATATCGAATTTTATTTATATGAATAATGTTAAATTAAAAGAAATTAGCACTCTCAAAATTTCATGATAGTATAATACGGTCAACAAGTAGTGGCCGCTGAAATTATGTTTTCTGAATTTGTCACTCGGTCTGTGTTCACTCGGGAAGAAAATCACCAAAAGTAAGAAAAAAATCTTTAAATTACATATGAAGCCATCTTCTGCTAACTTCAGGGCAGTCAAGATTTTTTACTGTTGTACTTGAGTAGAATAAATAAAATTCAAAAATAAATAAGTTATTAAGACTTCCCCTTTTTTTATGCGTTAGACTCTTTAAATTTGGCTCTTTATGTTTTTAACTTAAAAATGTTTTTGTGTAAAACGTACACAACGTAATTTCGATGTCTTGTAGCATTTAAACTAATTTATAAAGTCAGTAAGTTAAAATATATTATTGTGCTTTTTTTTACTTTCTATTCATGTATTTATTTGTTTTGGTATCTATTTTTATATGATATTTTACAAACATGTTTTATCCATAATTGTTACAGCTTTTTCAAGATTAAGAAACAATTTAAAAATTTTCAGTATTTACTTTTACTTTTATTATAATTTGAGAATATGATTCAACTTTATTCGTTTAAAGCTTACATATCACAATCACAATTTTTAAATTCACGTCAATCAGCGTGTATTTTATAATGAATTATAATAAATTTGTTAATATGCCAATTCATTTTCCGAAGACTAAAAATATAGAAGCGATACTCAGCCATCAAAATTTGCTAGATTGGTTTAGTGTAATTTATATAAATATTTCGTAAATGTTTGTTAAATTTTCTATCTGTACTTTCTTCTAAATCGATTAATTTCATTCGATCAACGGTCTTGTTACTTTTCTACATATATTTTTAATTATTTTATTTTAATTCAAAAATAATCTTTTATTTTATTACTATAAATAAAAAAAACAAGAAAGTCAGCAAATCTATTTTAATTACATTTTGTATCATTTTGCCATGATACTTTCATAACAACTTTATTTTGTATCGTTGGTGGAATAGATAATTTTAAATGCTTGCTAAGTAACATAAGGCTTGGCCGCTTTTTTGTCTAGTTTTAAGTTAGCTTATTAATATGAGTATTCTAAATATCAAAACGTTGAAGGCGGGGAGCGATCTACTTAAAGGTCTTTTTTTATTTTTCTGGGAAGATTAACCATGAAAAACTAGAAATAAACCTTTAGACGTACGATTGGTGATCGTGGAAAATATCTCTTCATGCGCACCCGCTTGTAACATGTGTAGGTACCTAGTCAAAGTTAGAAATAATTGTATAATTATTTAAACTACAACTACAATGCAATTATTTATATTTTTTGTAAGGCTCATGTGTCTAGTCATGCTGTGTAAGTCATCATTATTTATTTTAATTTACTATTACTTAATGTTGTTTTCGTTTAATTTTATACATTTAATTGTATTGTACACTTCATTTAAAGATTTTTTTCAAATGTCAGAATAGTAATATTATGGAAAACTTGTGAAGTAATTCAATATTTTTCTATATTAACTGTAATTAATGTAAGTTGCTAATAACTTAAAAAACTTTGTTAACAATAAAAACTTTACTACAAAATCATTTAACTTGAGATTAAATAGTCAAATGTAATATGATGACAACTACTGAACTGATTTTGAAGACTAAAATTAGTGAAATATAAGTAAATATCTAAAACACCTTAAAAAGAGGGTAGCTGTATTAAATTAGATTAAAATGTTGTTGGAATTGAATATTAATACTTTAGATGATAAAAAAATATTAATAAATAATATTAATAAATTGTTTGAAGATTTTAGGATTAATTCATTAGTTACGTTATATATTGGGTTCACGAGGTTGAATGTTATTAGAGTTATTTAAAAAAAAAATAAACGTGAATGATTTTACTGTTTAATATAAAAACTAACTCAACTTTAAAACATTTTTGAAATGTAAAAATGAAAAATCTATATATGTTATTTGAACGTATATTTTCATTCACCGACCAATTCATTTATTGATTTTAAATTCATAAAAACCCTCAGTGGACCCAATGTATAACGTAAGTTTTGTACTGCAGTAAAGCTAACATAGCCTTGGGTACGACTTAAAATTATCTGTTTTATTCAGTTATAATAGTAGATATTTCTATTACTACAAAATATAACAGGTTTTTAGTGTTTTTTATTCTTTAGTGTTTTCTCTCCAATGAGCGGGTCACACTCACATGACACTAAAATGTCTAGATTATATAAAAAAGTTAAATGTTTTAATTAATGTCATGAAATTCTTAAATTCGAAACGTATTATTATTTATTTAAATATATTTGGGTGTTTTTGAAAATATTGATCTAATTATAATTATAAGCATACCCCTAGCAAAGTTAGTACTGTTATGCCAAATAGTTGTAAATTGTAACATATTTTACATCGATGTTGCCTTCACAAAGCTACTTACTTAATGTTCAATCATAATCAATTGTTTTATTAAATATAACTAGTCATAGTGTTACTTGGAAATAATTTATTATTTAATTTGGCTTTTTTATATAAACAAAAATATGTAGATACCTACATTTTGCATGTGTTCAATAGTAATAGGTTCACTTCTTGCATAAAACATATGTTAGTTGACGATTGTAGAACAAAATTGTAAATACACCTTTAGATTAACATCAAAAATTATATGACTAAAATTATATAAGTTTTTATTAAAACATGGAGTTTTAGAAAAACTCTGGTCGTCTCGCTTAACTCCCTCTCCCTCCCTTTTTTCATTTCTCCAAACACAAAAATATAAAAAAAATATACATTTGTGTCCTATTATCTTTTGTATATCATCCTAAATGAACTTTTCTTACAGATGTTTAATGCAACAGACACTTTTTTTACAACTTTATGTAAAAATATTTAAAATTTTGTTCTGCATTCAATAGTAATAATTTATTGTTAATATGTTTGCTTAGGACGTTTTGATTTTTGTTAATATTTCACTCATATTACTATAATTAATAAGTATTTATTTTCTATTAAGTGTAACTAACAATATTTCTGTGAACGAATATCAATATAAGGAACCTACGACCCATTTAAAATGTAACAATAATAATTGTATAAATAGAATGATTCAAGGTGTAACAGTTTACGTTACATCCCGCACATCGCAGGGTAGGCAGAGGGAACCTATTGTTAAGATACCCTGTTCACCAGTTAATGCCTAATCAAGATCTATAGGATAGAGTACTTCCCGTAGATAGTTATGGCGTAGTCAGAATTTACAGTGCAATTTAAGGCCAAATCTCGGTATTTCATAGCATAAAATAATTACGAAGTTGTATTTATAGTTCGTTTCATACAAAATTAGTGCATATGCACGCAAACTTAAGTTCTTAAATTTTTATAAGTTATACTTCCCTTTATTTCAACACTTTATTGCACCATAATAAATTAAAAATAATTAACTAAAACACAAAACGAAGAACAAACATTAATTAACTTAAACAAGTTGGGTCTGGTGGGTGAGCCCGACTCGCACTTGACCCGTGTCTAAATGTTTCAGCCATTTCCCATTCTATTTATGCAATCCGTATATGTATATTACGTAAATTATAAAAGCTCAATATAAAAAATGATTCGCGTACAATGTAACCGGGTACTCAACATTCCGTGTATCGTGTTTGAATGAAAACAATATATTTTGCACAATGTTTGCTTTTTCTTTTTTTTTATAACCTTTTTTTTTCAGTCACATAATGGTTGTGGGTTCAATTCTCAGTCAGAGATTATTTCTTATTTTATTTTTCTATTTCTTCGCTCTACAAGATAAGTCCAGCACTCTTTACTGAATAATAAAAGCGTAGAATACAGAGCCCTAACACTTCTCTTGAAGAGACTTTTTAGAAAATATCAATAAAAACAACTTATTAATAAAAATATTAATTTTTAATTTAGTAATGTATTCTTTTTAATAATTATGTAACTCTTAGAACGTCGTAGGGTACATACTATAAAAAAATTACATTTCATACTACTTATATAAATTTTCAAAAAATATTATATTTATTTTCCTTTCTCTGCTCTTATAGACAAAGTTCGGCGTTGAGTTCCGCAACTTAACATAAATTGATTTATGTAATTTTGTTGAAAACCACTTTACTTGTAATAACCTATAATTAGTATTCATCTAACAAAGGCACTATATAAAATTCAGAAAACATTTGCCTTTGATCTTCCTTTTCCAATTTCAATTGAAGAAGTAACAAGCCATTGGAACTGCATCTCAAAACTACCTGTAAATTAATAAAAATAATAAAAATTCAAATTCAAATTCAAAATATTCTTTATTCAAATAAACTATAAAAGCACTTTTGAATAATAAAACAACTTAACAAGTTAAACAATTTAATAACATGTATTAATGAAATAAATTAATTTTAAAAAAAATATATAAATTAAATAAATGAAGATTATGTATGTAACTTGTGGGTTCGACTCCCACTCAAGGGGATGAAATATTTAATATTTTCAGTTCCTCGTTTTGGTAAAGCGCGGCGTGGACTTCCGCCAATCAATACGAAATGTCTCTTAAATCAGGCAGTGCATGGGAAACGGAATGTTACAAACAATATACAAACATGAAGTAAAAAAAATAAACAAAAATAGTTTTAATTTTAATATGAAAAAAAGTGAAAAACCTTAGATGAAACAGCGAGTGCCTTCATAATTAGCCTTATGTGATATAATTGATATTTTAGTGTGATGGCTTCTTCACAACTGAAACTCTGTATCATTTCTGATGACTTCGGTACGTCTATACAAGATCTGTCCTGGGAAAAACAGAAAGAGTATAAACAATATTGTTTATTAAACATATTTTAAAGTCGCTAAAATATTTTAAAGTAAAAAAAAGAATATCAAAATCATAATTTAAACATAGAGCAGAAAATAAAAAGATTATTTACTTCTATAAAAAATTTAAAGCATGTTTTTGTAGCTTCACACTATATACCACACATAGCAGGATAGACAGAGGGAATCTGGAATCTTAGTGTTAAGATACTCCATTCCCCACTTTCCACTAATTTCTTGAGACATTCTCATGTTCGGTTCAAATCTGAATGTTCAATTTTTTTTTATACATTTACTCTTTATTTTTGTCTATCCTTAGTTAGAGTAATAGAGCAATTAAAAAAGATTTAATTATAACTGCAATTGTTTTTAACTTTTGTTCACAGATTTACTACTATCCATTTTTCCCAATCCCCCCTACATACATATATAAAAAAATACCTGCATCCCATAAGTAACAATACTAAAATGTGGATGTTGCGGTGACAGATTAATCTCTATTATATCACAAGACCTCTCGATATCCGCCAAAAGGCCCAAAAAAGATGGCGCTTTCAAAACTAATTTGGCCATTTCTGTTGCGTCTTCGTCTCTTAACTCCAGAACCGAGTCAGCTGTTTGTGTTGAAATCTCACAATCTGTCATCACATTGTTCATTGATTGTGGTTGTAAACTGAATAAAGAAAAAATATTTTCAAAAAGAAGTGGGGGAACAGGGGAATGAATTATTATTATTATTAATACTTTAATTTCTTTGCTCTTAATTTATATGTTTTATACATAGTAGAACCATATAGCAGATTACAGTGAAACTGTATGCATCCACTTGTAATGGTGCATGTTTAAGTATTTAAGGAATTGGAATACTAATAAGAAAAAAGTGCAATATAATATATATAACACCAATAGTTGATCCCTAAAATTAAATAAGATATTATAAGAGAAACAATATTAGACAAACAATAATTTAGACTAACTTTTGGGGTAATACACTCTAAGCAGTAATCTCATATGAAATAACAAGCAGTAACTTACACTAATAATAATGGGGATCCTTCACACCTATAATACATCTTTAAACTGGACTCCTCACTCGCTCCAAATATATTGAGACATTCTGTTAACACTGCTATACTTATCTGTAAATACAAGATTTATTTCAGTAAATAATTATAATTCATATATAATATTATAATATAAAATCAAAGTAGGTAACAGGTAGGACTCAACAGAAAATAAAATACAATTAAAAGTAATAAAGCAACTTACTTTAAATAAAATATCAACATCATCCTTCACATGGTATTCAGTAAAGTTGTCAGCAGGCACATATGCTGATGCTTGCACGCATTTACCTTCTTCCACAGTCAGTTTAAGACCTTCAGGCATGGCACAAAATACAGCACACTGAAATATTTGATAGATAGGTAAATAAAGTCTTATATAGAAACCTTTTTTCACAGTAACACTGTTTGATTACACATACGGATAATAAAACTCAAATCATAAAACTAAAAAACTAAACTAGCTTCACATTGTATCCTTACTGGAGTAGTCCAAAAGAATAGAGCTCCTAAAGCTATGGTCTCTGCATACCTCGTCCACTATCAACGTCTTCATACTTACCCTTTGGCAGGTCCTCAAGCTTTTTACATTTTGTTTTCAAACATCAAACAGATTCTCTCCCTAAAAATACCTTGGCTATGCCTATATCCACAGGGTCAAGGGAGAGTAACAAAGAGTTATGTGTGAAACATGACTCATTAATAAGCAGTGTATTACTCATTGAAGGTACTGCAGGTGAAACGATTATTGTAATGTGAAGCATATAATAGTGTTCCCTAATAAATGGAACAACCGACACAAAAATAATTTTAATACAGTGTTTGTAAAATTACCTCTTGAAATTGTATAGCTTTCAATAAGTTGTACAGTGTTTTACCAGAATCCATTGAAGCTGTGAAATAATACTGAGAAGTTCCTTCATCCATTTTGATCATCTAAATCAAACATTGACATCACTAGCATTGAATACTGATCCTGGGTTACTTCTCTTTCCACAGTCTTTTCCAACATTAATGCAATTCTAGCGACTAAAACATGTTTGCAAGTAATTTGACACTTTCTTTCAATAACTTGATGTTTGAATGCCGAACAAGGGCAATAATTGATTTTAGGAAAAATTCTATAGCATCTATTGTTTTCGCCTTTTACTTCTATTAATATTCTCTGTTTATTAGCAGTGTTATACGTTTCGAGATTATTATATTTTTCTAAAATTTCCAACGCTCGTTGCAATACAACGCCGAAAACAGAGTGTAAAGTTAACAGATCCTCATCTGAAACTATAATTTTTCCCTACATGAATATGATTACATAAACAAAATGTTGTTACTTATTTAAACAATAATTATGAAAAAAAAAATATTAGTTACGTTGTTTATCGGTTGAGTTTAGTATTTTCTCTTCAATTGCATTTAAAACTTGCTCCGCAACTGAAGGTATTTTAGTAACTGCTTTATTCATTACTGCCTTATCATTTTCAGCATTACTTTTAATACATTATACTTTAAAAATACTTTCTTCCTTAATTTATTGTTTAAAATTTAAAAATATATAATTTTTTTTTTACTGAGAGACGTGAAATTAAGACTAGAATGCTTGAAATTGAATGACATATTGACATGTTTTGATTTCAAATTTAAATTATGGCTAAATAATAAAAAAAACTTGTATTGCCATAATATTAAAGTTTTTAATTTTGTATAAAGCATTACGCATTACGGTAGTATCGTATTATAAAAAATTATTTGCGTTGCGGTAGTGTGTTAGTTTACCATTTTAGTTACAAAATTTAAGAACTAAGTTAAGGAATTAAAAAACACATGCCATAAAGAAAAACATGAATTTAAGTTTATTTAAGAAAAATTAAATTACGTTATTAAGGCTTCATGAAGCTTTATGTTAGAACATAAAGTTTAATAAAATCAGATTACGCTTACTGCGGTCTTAATTTTTTTCGCAGATATTTCACATTTCCTTATTGCTTATGGCTATAGGCGTGACAATTGGGCACAAATCTATTTTCACGTAGAAAGAAAAACTTATATTATTTTGTTAATTGAAACCTGTCAAAAAAGTTTGACAGCCCCAATTAATATTGATTTAAAAACAGTACTTTTTTGTATTTATTTAATTTTAACGTTTACTACGCAATTTGTTATATATTTTTAACTAAGACATAAGTATTGAATTTAATGATAAATTAATAAAATATTTTGTTGATATAAATTTAAAAATTAATCATTAATTTACTAGTTATACACGTATACACGTTGTGTTAATAAATGTTTTATGACAAAAAAAGCTTTAAAAAATAGACAATGTGTTGAAAAATCGTCAAGATAACGTTGCAACAGTCGAATAACAAGACTATGGATAGACCTAGCCAGAAAATTATGTTTTACGAAAGATGTAGACTGTGTTTAGATGAAAAAGGATACTGTGATATATTTGAAAAGAATAATCTAAAAGAGGATATTTTGGATTGCTTAGGATTAAAAGTAAATATTGTTAAACTTAAATGTTAATAGTTAATTCTAGTTTTTGGATATTTACACAAGTTTTTAATTTTCAGATAGCACTATTAGATAACTTACCCCAAAAAATATGTGAGAAATGTTTAAACATTGTAAATAACGCCAAAGAACTTCGACATATTGCTTTGAAAAATGATAATCAGTTAAAATTACTTTTGTTCAATGGAGAAGAAAGTGAGGTATGTTTCTTTTATTTATAAATTCTTCTAATCTACTTGCTACAAATATGTGAGGCTATCATGGCAACTTAAAATGTGATGGTGGTTAATTACTATTCAGAGATGATATTGAGATCCACCACTCAACATGCAATCTCTTGAATATTCTTTGGTGGGTGTGGAACACTGGGTATCCTCTGCCTGCCCTGATATATGCGGGATATTCTGTAAAAAAAGTGCACAAAAGAAGTTTGTTTTGTTTTTTTTTGTAATTTTATATTCTCTAGAACTATTCATAAAAGATTGTATAGCATAAATTATTTATCACAGATTTCAGATAAAGACGTAAATTTAGATTCCACTCAATCACATCCCGCTATAAGGACATTTTTAAGAGTTAGGAAAGATCTATTTGAATCATCAGTGCCTGGGGTATGACTATTTATATATTTTTTTCATTGTCACTATCCTGCTCTTTATTTACTTCTTTTCAATTGGATTTGAGATTTTCTTTGTTAAGTGGCAGAGCTTAACACTACTTTATCTAACCAGAGGTGAACAATAAAAATAATTACATCCCCTAAATGCAGTTGGAACCCATAACCATTGATTTTGTGTTCAGAACCTTTATAGCTGCAGCACAATGGTTTTTCTCAGATACCTACTTAAATAGTAGATTTTTTTTTCAGATTATGAGTGCTATAGTTTTTTTTTGTTAAATATTGCCTCAAGTAGAATAGAACCCATAACCTATAGTTTTCACAGTCAAATGCTTGTGTTCTTGTACCAAATGTGGCCACAAATTGCAGGCAGCAATAATTTTTTTAAATATGATCTGGCAGGATATATCAGATGATGATATGGCAGAAGTGGACAGTTCTCAAATGGACACATCACAAGTGGACAGCTCACAAGACCCTGATAAAAAATTAAATAAATTCCAAAATGATGAAAATTTAGAGTATAAATGTGATGTAAGATTTAATTATTTTAAAATTTCACAACTTTACCATAGTAGAGTAGGCAGTGGGAATCAAGTGTTAAGTAAGACACTTAGTTCTTCACTTTCACATCCAAATTTGAGTCATTTTGCATTGAGTGGTCAAACTTAACACCACATTTTTCTTGTTAATAGACCAAATAAATGTATATAAATTATTCCCCCGAGATTAGGGATTATAGCCCCTACATTTATATATTTTTAAACATAACACACAGCTCTAATACATATTATGCAATGTTTTTTTATATAAAAAAAATATCGTATAAAATTTCTTTTTTCAGAAGTGCAACAAAATATTTGACAAAAAGAAAAAGCTATACCTCCACAGTCGGTTGCACAATAAAAACTTTTTATGTCCCGTTCATCACTGTGACAAGAAGTTTGCCACTAAAGGAGATTTAGAGAAACATATACGGACACACACTGGGGAAAAACCTTTTAAATGTGATCAATGCTCTAGAAGTTTTACACAAAAAGTCAGTTTGAAATCCCATTTGGAAACTGTACATACTGATGAAGTCCTTTTTTGAGGTTTCATACCTCTTAAAGAACAAGTGAGATTCTTATAAATCTTATAAGAGGGAACCTAGTGACACACCGAAGAACGACTAAGCATTTACGCAAGTAAGAAAAATGCTAAAACCAAATCTGCGCAACCATCTAATACAGGCATTACTTGCTTAAAAGGAGATCTCTATAACAATTTTTGTGTAAAATCTGTTGAACAAATAAAGTATTTTTATTTATTTATTTTTTTATTTATCTATAGCTATTAACTTATAGAAGATGTATCTCTACTGCAGGACGACTTAAATAGAGTTCTGGAATGGTGCAAAACCAATCACATCCATCTAAACAGCACAAAGTGTTCACACATTAAATTTACTAGGAAACATAACCCTATAAAGTCATCTTATGCTATAGAACGGTATACACTAACTGAAGTGGAAGAACAAAAGGATCTTGGGATAATCATTGATTCCAAATTAAGCTTTACCTCTCATATTGACTCGGTTGTGAAAAGATCTTCCCGGCTACTCGGATTTATCACTCGTAATACTCGTAGTTTCAAAGACTCTAAAACAAAAATTTTGCTATACTATGCACTAGTCCGTAGCATACTGGAGTATTGTAGCATTGTTTGGAGACCACATTTTTCGACGCACTTGCTACGAATCGAAAGAGTACAAAAAAGGTTTCTTTGGCATTTATCCTATAGTGCGAATATTGCCCACCGGCTTGGGTCTTACGAAGAAAGACTTAACCATTTCCAGATATTATCTCTTAGCAATCGTGGGAAAATGCTAGACATAAGTTTTCTTCACAAGATCTTACATGGATCGATTGACAGCGCTGAATTAGTAGGCTTGCTTAATTTTAGAGTTCCAGCGAGATATCCTCGAAATCTAATTTTGTCTTTTGTGCCCCCCCTCAGAAAAACTGTACTGGGTGCGAATTCGCCTATTTCGAGAATATGTAAGCTGGCAAATGGTCTCCCAAAAGACATTGACATTTTTGCGGACTCTCTACCTATTATTAAAAATAAATTGAAAATCTTGTACACTTTTGTTGACAATAAAAAGCCTAATGAAACTTAAAAATATTAAAAATTATTATTCAGCTGTATCATTCTTTTTAAAAGCTTTTA
>FASU01020799.1:449-12919 GCA_001486225.1 Heliconius pardalinus sergestus
ACGATAAACCGTTAGTGCCGATGAATCGCAGTGACCGACGTTTCTACCATCCAAAGCGTGAAAGTTCACACACTAAAATTGAAATTGTTATTCTCATGTCAAATCCAAGAAAACGAGGCTAATTTGAAAAGAGAGAAATATTTACGTATCGATTTATGTATTTGGCAGAAGATAGAAATGTACCTATTGCATACAAAACCTAATAAAATGGAAAATAAAAACATATTTTTCAAATAAATACACAGGTGCAGAAGTGATCTAATTGATAAAGACAATATTAAGAGAAAGAAATGTACCCTCAGCAGATACATGTTACTTAGAAGCAAATATAAAATAATTGTGACTGCGATTTGAACCCACTAGAACCGTTTTATTATATCCGCTGCTTTTGTCCCAACTGAGCCACAATAAGAAGCAAAACAAAGAGATTGATAGAATAATTAAAACTTAATTTCTTACGATATTTTGTATAAAGACATTGACATTTTATGTAAATTAGTTATATCATACTTTCAACATACATACACATACTAATAAATAAAAGATCATGAATTTCACATATTGCTTTATTAAGTCTAAATTATTCTTGAATTTCCTTTTCTCTAGTTGCATACTGATTCCAGCCAGGAGACGCCTTCTTAGAAAAATCTTTTTTGTCCAGCGGTAACAAATGTGCTGCCGCGACTCTGTCCCTAATAATCACAAAAGAAATTTAAGTATTTTTATAAGGTGGAATCAACAGTCTGTGTAATATGGCCACTTTGGCGTGGATCTTGTTAATATTATTGAATGAAAGGACACCTTAGGTTTCTAGTAGTCTAATACAAACAGTATTAGCAACATTTTTTTTATGTATTAAAATTCCCATGTCTAGTCAGACAAAATTCAGTATTGGATTTGAATAATATATGGTTTCATATGTAATATTCTATGTCGAGTACCAATATTTTAACAAACCTGCAGTAGGTATTTACAGATTATTGTAAGATAGAAAGCTAATTATTTAATAGACAAAAAAAACTTACGCAAATTCTTCATAAGTTTTAGCCGTATGTATAGCATCACATTTCACTGTGTTTACTCGCCAGTATTTCTTGTCCTCCTCCATACTCTGCCTCAGTTGGTTTTCCATTGCTGATATATCTTCTGGATTCAATGACTTGTTCATTTCGAAAAAATATATTTTTTAATGTATTTTAGTTTAAGTTAAGCCGTCAAAGTTAAAAAATATTTTCTATGATATCGCCTGATTTGGCGACTAACAAAATCTGTTTCCATGGTTATGACTTGTAATCGTCATTAATTTATTGAACGTAAAACGGAAACTGTTTTGGATGATAAATAATCAAAACGAATATAATGACAAGAAATTCGTAATATAACAAATCTATAATAATGATTTCTAAAACAAATAATTTCATTGTAGCTGTACGCACGGTCTTTATTAATATAATAATAAGGTTTTATTCCCCAACAGTAAAGTAGACCGATAGAATCTACTGTCAATACAATCCGCTCTTCATGTTCCGCCAGAATTCAAAACTTGATATGTTGAGTAGCGGAACCCAACGCCGCGTCTTGCTAAAGCGAAGAATGAAAATATTTCATTCCGGATCGAATACATGCCCATCGCCTTTAGTCATAAACAATATAAGTATCTTAAATATTAATTATATCTTATTATATAATCTTAGTTTCATTTAGTTATACAGTATATCAGAACACGTGCCTCCGTAGAGTCGCCGCGGATTTTCATCAGACCGCCTCTAATACTGCCTAGTTATGACACTATTAGCACTAAAATGATAGGGTAAATTGTTTTCCCAGAATTTTTGTCCATATAACCGTTTTTCTAATTTTTATTAGGTTAAGGATATTTTGTTCATAAATGTTATAACTAAATTTAAAAAAAAACTACCTATAGCTAGATAAATACATAGATACATTAAGAATATTTCAATGATTGTGTCAAAAAGAAATAAATAATTGATTAACGATGGTATTATGATCTTGAGTTTGCAATAGATATTCCAATATATTTTTAAACATTATATTAAAAAGAGAAAATGAAGAGTTTTTCAATAACCTCGTCAGTCTAGGCTAGAAGTCACATTGTTCATGTTACACTCAAATTATTTTCAATAATATACATATAATAAAGCTGACATTAACCTTGAATTAAACAAACGGTAAAATAAGAAACAATGACAAATTTTAATATAATTCTATATTACGAGTACATCTTCAGTGTAAGTTTAAAACGAAACAATTGAGCAAATAATTGTTATTTTAATCAAATATAAAATATAAACGTTTATAAAATTGCATGTTTATTGAAACTGGTCATTTTTTTACTATAAAACTGATGTAGAAACGGTAAAAAATAAAAACTACTTTAAAGAATCCAAGTCAAAAGCTTACTTGTGATGTGTAAAACGTAATAATGCTTAGATCGGAGCAATAATTGAGTCTTGTCTTCGAGATAAACAAAAAGAACTAGTTTTTCAAAGATTTCAACCTCATCTGTATTCATAAAGTAATATCTATTACTATGTTTTTCATGTTTTATATTCTTATAAAGTTATAAACGATGTTGCTATTAAAATTATAATCAATGACAATAATTGAAATACGTAAATATTAATTACCAATTTTAAATCAGCTTCACGCTGTATCCCGCACACAACAGCGTGCGAATTCTTGAGGCATTGCCGGTTAAGTGGCGGAGTTCAACGCTGCGAAGAAATGAAAATATAATGTAAATAAATAAATATTTAATGAAAATATTAACTTAGCTTCACGCTGTATCCCTACCGGGGTAGCCAGTGAGAACGGAGCGCCAAACGGTATGGTCTCTACATATATCTATACCTATTAAATATTTCATTTCCTCGAATAGGAACCAACTCACACGCTTACTTCAAATATTTATTCTTATCTGCAATTTTTAATGATATTTTTAAATATTATTAAATCGTTAGTATATAATATCAAACATAAAAATAAGTTTATCCATGAAAGTATTAAAAGTGCGGTGACAGTATCATATTTCTTTACATCTTAAACCACAGGTTAAAAAACCGTTAAATCTTAACGATCGACGATCAAGGCTCAGTCTCTGATAATCAGTTTCTGATAAAATATATGGAATAAAAACAATATTAACCTCATAAAGGATTCAAGACGCGCTGTCTAGCAAGAATTCAAAATTGTTAAGCTGTAAACGTTCATACTAATCGTGTTGGGACTTGCGAACTCGCCACCAGCCTTCCATGGAGTGTATAGTGCGACCGATGTGTCGTGGCCGCTTGGGGTTGGGCTTTTGAAATTTTGGACATTATACGCTGAGGAAAAAATTATAATCAAAAGTAAGAAAAAGAAATAAAATAAAATCTGCGCAGCCATCTGTAGCTAATTTGAAGACTGCCACGACTCGCCGATCGAACTGTGACTTGTAAGTAGCAAAACAATCGATCGAGCTTTCCCACGCCTCGCATACCGCCCGCTAGATGGCAAACCAGTATGTGAACTTTTGACGTGAACTTCACTAACTTTTTAACAACTTAACCAAAATACTTTAGCTTTTACGTAATTTTAACTATATTGTTACAATTATATAATTTAAATATGTGGAATTTAAGTTTACTTTTATAATATAAGTGTGCTTCATAGTGTATAACCTTCCAAGTGCTCTAAGTAAAATTGTGTACATACTTTCTACATCATTTATGGAATTTGAGTGATTCAGGTGAGAAATATTTCTTGTATACACTTATTAAACTTATCTTTAAAAGATTACAATAATTTTAAAGAAATAATTATAGTTATATATGTTTTGATCTTTATTATATTCATACTTTATAGTTTCCGAAAGTAAGGTTGATATAATCGGTAGAAACTATTATTTCTTTATTAAATACATTTAGTATTATAATTTTTATGCATTTAGAAAATATCGGTTATAATATTATTATGTAAATTCAATCTTATTTAAAATGTTAATGTTTTATGTTAAATAATACAGACTGTAAGGTTACATTTTAGAATAAATTATCTATTCAAATAGAAAATATAAGTACTTATATGTAAATAGGTACCTATATTTACAATATTACTAGTACATATTACTGGTACAACTATAATATAATACTGATAATCTCTGTAATTATAATAATTACTATCATTTTCCCCCTTAAAAAGACATAATATCAAATCAACGATTTTATGATTTGATTTATGTATGGTTCTAAAATTTTAATGATTAAATTTTAATTTCTCATTGCCTCTTTATAGATTTAATGATATATACGGTGACAAAATGTGACCCAGTACCCAATTAAGGGCAAATAATTGTGCTTTTGTGCATTTAAAAGCTACTTAGTTGTGAATTGATAAAATAAGTAAGGATTTGTGGAGATATTTTTAAAAATATTCTTTTTAAATCAAATGGCAACAACTTGTACACTTGATAAATTTTCAATGTTAGATGTTTAGTATAATCATATAAAGATCTTGTTGTGGCACACTGAGGCAGCACCCAACTGTAATCACAGAAGTGATTGGAGTCAGGTGCTTTTAGGTGGTGTATATATTATTTTATTTGTTAGATCTGGTAATTAAAGCACCATTTTGAACTTTCTGGTTAATCATCAGACAGCTTAAATTTGGGTGGACATCTGAGAACAGAGCCCTCAGTTTACAAGGCTAACTATGACTACAAGGAAAGAGTGGAACAAAAAAAAATGATATGGTTACAAATTTTTCAGCAACTTATAATAGAAACTAATGTAATACAAGAATATATTACATTACAGTTTCATTATAATTTATTGTATTATTTCTATGTTGTAGGTTAAAATAAAATAAACGACCATTTATAAAAGTACACATTATTATTTTAATTATTAAATTCATAATTGAACTCTTGAGGTTTTTGTTAGGAGAAACTTATTTTTTACTTTTCCGATGTTCTTTTTTTGACTTTTTTGACTTCTTAGCTTTTTTCTTATGTTTCTTCTTTTTTCTATGGGAGTCACTGCTATCTGATGATGAACTACTGCTGGAGCTTGATGATGTACTTGATGATCTAATTAACAAAATAATAATTAATTAAATATGGGAGCACTGTATTAAAGTTTCTTTTCTATGTTATTTACTTATAAGTAATTTATTACTTATATTTTAAAATAGAATATTCTATATATAGAATATTCTATTTTAAAATAAAAATCCTTAGTTTATGCAAAGTCGAATTATAGTTATATGTAGCAACAACTTCAAATTTTTTTTTTCTTTTAAACTATTCATTTATTTAATTTATTCTATTTCTTTTATATGTCATTAAAAGTTTCAAGAATGGTGGAAATGCACCAGCAAAGTAAACAATGAACCTAACACAAATTGTTTAAAAACTTTGATTAAAAAAGCTCTGCTTTACACTTTCTGTATGCTCAATTCCCCACTATTCACTCAATTTTGAGGTACTAGGTGGCAAATATACTTTATTTACCAGAGCATTTCAGGAAATCAAAATAAAATTATGTAAAATAATTTCCCCAAATGCGAATTCAACTCAATAACCAAAACGTTTCAGTTAAGATGCTATCCCACTGCTTTACAACAGCTTCTCAAGATTACATTTTCTGAATAGGTTATTTGACTTCTAAGTCAATTACAAACTATGTATGTATATTTAAATAACACTTTATGCAATAAATATTGCATACCTTGATCTTTTTCTTTTTTTACTTTTCTTTTTCTCTTTTACTTTCTGAATTTTTTCCTGCAATTTTTGTCTCAATTCAACCTCTCGTAGATTTTGTAAAGGTGTGACATATTCATCTTCACTATCACTACTAGTACTGCTTACATCTAAAACAATTTCTTTATTTGGGTCTACCTATAAAATAAAACGACACAATGATTAAAAGCTTTTAAAACATTTACACATTATACATTCATTTTAAAACGAAACTGAACTTACTTTTATAAAGTTTCTACATTGAAAAGTTAAGTGTCCTGCATAACCACACTTTTTACACGCCGCTCTGGAACTATCTTTGCCTATTTTACTTACTAAATCCATATAATTAGACATTCTATATTACTTTTAAGAAATCACCAGAAAATGCTTAAATATGGGACAATAACATTACGTCGACTAAAACTGAACTTTTGACGGTTGACGCGAGAGAAGCTTTACGCTTGCTGTCAAATTAGCATTTTTTACGTCAAATCAGTGTTTTCGACGTTCCGTTTAACGTATATCTGTTATTTAAGAATATATATTTAACAATAAAAGTATAAATAATTTATAGTTTACAATTTTATAGAATATATTATCAAAAATTAATTATTTTTTTACAGTATTTTTATAGAATGCAAGATTTATCAAGATAGCACAAGAAATGTTAGAAAATGGCGGAATTCTTACCCCTATGCGACGTTTTATTCAACGTTATATCCCTAGCGGGATATTTCTGCGACGTCGTATTCGATCTCGTAATGGGTTACGCACTTCTTGAAAGAGGATACAAATGTTCATTTGCAGCCACTATTTCAATTGTAGTCACATCACTATTAATATCACAGGTAAAATATTAATACTGCAATTTAAAAAATACTATATTCAGATGCGTTTTGCTGTTGATTGAAATTTATGCATTTAAATAGATACATATATACAACATTAACATTTTATTATCTTTAAGGTTCTATCTCTCCGCTGGTACCTACACATGTGGTGGGCAAGCGAAGACAGAAAGGACAGGCCTCCCTGGGTGCCCATATTATTGCATTGCCTACAAATGGGAGTGCTATGGCGTTATGCACGATTATTAGTACCTGTTGAGCTAAGGAGGGTTAAGCATCAAGTTCGTGATCTTTGTGAGTAATAGTGTAATTATTTTTTGTGTCTTCACGCTGTAACCCCTGTAGAATAGACAGGGGGAAGCAGGGGGAACCTAGTAAGTGTAACTCCGTTCCCTATTTTTCTCTGATTTCTGTAGGCATTGCGTATTGAGTGGTGTAACTCAAGGCTCTCGCTTTGCCTCGTTATTAGACCGAGAGAATAAAAATATTGAATATTAGATATCCTCAAGCGGAAACCGAACCCACAACTTGTCGCGTTAACAGTCACGCACCTATAACCCTGCCCCACGACTGGCCTCAATAGTAATATTTAATAATATTGGTTTTAGATGTTTTATATAGATTACAATTTTTTTAGGTATGCTACGACTGGTTCACGCTTTTTGTGAAGCGACGCCTATGTTACTACTTCAAGTGCACATATTTTTAAAAGATGCGGATTTAGAAAGCACCAATGAGCTTTTGGGGGTCACGCCAGAACCTACTATTGATGAACCGTCAGGTAAGTGCATGATTTCGAAGAGAATTATTAAAGAAATATATTTTTATAAATAAATAATAAAGAGTCAAAACAAATTATAATAGTGCATTCTGGATGCATGTGGACCAGAGCGAAGAAACGAAAATATTATATACCTATTTTATTCCTCGAGAGGGAATCGAATCCACACCCGTCGCTTTTACAGTCACACCCTTGTACCCTTTGCTTCCTTAAATAAATCGGCGACTAAATATTTTTATTAAAATTAACATATTTTTTACAGCAAACAAAGCGTTCGCTGAACTAAATGTGATATCTGCATCTCTCTCTCTCTTCTCCGTGTGTTGGGCGTTAGCCAGCTTTAGTAAGAACGTACGCCTACAAAATGTTCACCGCCTAGTGTTAACTTGGCTTGGAGTTATATTTCAGGTATTATTTAAAATTAATTGTTTATAACTTTTTGGAAAACTTAAAAAAAAAAATTACATTACAATTTTAACCCGCGCCTTGCCTCGTTTCCAAAGTGAAGAATTGAAAATATTAAATATATAATTTTCTCGAGTGGAAATCGAACCCACATGCTGTCGCGTTGACAGTCGCATGCTTGGACCACTGCGCTTTGATGGCTTCGTCACAATTATCCTTACACATTTTTGAATTATTATTTTGTACTAACGACTTCGCCCGCTTCTACACAATTATCTATTGTTTTTCATCTGCACTTATATCGGTTAAGCCGTGTTCAGTTAACAAACGCACAGAAAAATAGAAACTGACAAACAGACAAAAAATCAAAAAAATATTGTTTTGGGTTCCCCTATTTCCCTATAATGTTCCCTATAATAGATTTTCTCTTAATTCTTCCATTTCATATATTGATGATATTTTTATTAATTTGTTTTATGTGACAGTTTCTATGGCGGCTGGGTACAGTATCGGCGCGGATATGCGCGCTCAGTGTTTACGCTCTAGTCTACGAGTATTGGGTGTTTTTAGTTATAGGTGAGACATGTTATCTTTATTTCTTGGTAATATTTACTAATGAAAGTACTAAAAATATAATATGCGAAAATTGTATAATTAATATGACTTAAAACTTTTCTACACGTATAGGTAACTGGTAATTCAGTATTACATAATACTTCAGCAATATTATAAAAATTATTGTTCTATACATATTTTACCTAGGTAATGAATATAACTCCTGTGGATTTTATAAAGTACATGCTGTTCTACCAGTAAAATGTAAAAAAGAAAAGCGAGATGAGCTCTCATATCAGTATTCTGTGAAACCCTTTAATGAAGCCACTTACACTGGGTCCCCAGGTCTCCACTGGATATCAATGTGGCTGTGGCTGGTGTCGCCGCGCAACGCGTTCCACGGCGAGCGTATGAGTAGGTCTCGCAAAGCGGCCCTTTCTGCCCTCGTGGCAGTGGTGTACGTGTTCGCGTATGTTAATTTGTACGAACGGAACCATAGGTATAAGATGGTAAGTTTTTATTGTTCTTGTTTTAACAATTGTAATCAATTCAATTCAATTTATATTTTATCTTCTATCTCAAAATCATCATCAAAGTTAGTAAAATCTTTAAAGTTACAATATAATTACATTGTTCATCTGTAAAATTAATAAATTGAATTATACAACACTTCAAGCATAATTAAAAAAACTCTTTATGTAAAAAGTATAATAATATCTATCAATATAATAAAGAATTTAATAATAAAATTGATTATACCTATAACTCTCTTCTTAATCGATATCTCGATTTTAGTATTAGCAAATCGATATGTAAAATAAAAAATATTATGTATATCGGTTACTCTCAAATCGATTAATATAATAAATTAGGCAGAAGGCAGAGAAAAACGAAGGGTCTTAACTAGCTTCCAGTCCACTTTACTATGCGGGAAAAAAGTTAATCTGCTTTAATCGATTTCCCTTTCGATATAATAATTTCACCTATAATTTCAGGTAATATTCTACACTGTAATGTGTATCGAGAACTGTGTGTTAATGTCTGCGTGGTGGTGGTCGTGGCGGGGCGCGGGGGGCAGGGGAAAAGTACTGGTTGCAGCAGCGGCCGCTGCTACAGCCGGACTGGCCTTCATGATGATATATTATAGGTAATGTATCTATAGATTATGTATGAAAATGTTCCATTTCATTCCAATCAGTCCCTCATTCGGTTGAATGAATGACAACACACGACCGTAGGTATATGGATGACGGACGACGAATGACAAGTGATAGATGGATAGATGAATGATTGGCTGGAGAAATGAATGATTGAATGCTTTGATTATTTTTCTAACTATTTCTATATGATTGCTTTTTGTTGTTAAAAATATATATAAGGGAAAAAACCCATTTCTGTATATAAATAAAACTTCGTTGCTGACCAAATGACCGATAGAAAACGCACGCGCAAAACTACAGCGTAGACAGCCTTATCTTGGGAGTACTCTCAATAAGAACTCCCTACATGCTGAATTTTAAATTAAGAGGAGAGATTAGAGGAGAGTGGGGATACTCTCAGAGAGGATTAATTAAAATTATTATCGAAGAACTTAATTACTCTTTACACGTAATGTATGTGAACTACTACTGGCACTGTCGGCAGATTTGTCTTAATGAAAAATATATTTACAATATACATAGTAATACCCAATACTTACCATAACGTAATCAATTAATCATATTGATTATTGTTCTTTTTTTTTCTTAAAGATATTTCCACGTGCGTCGTCTCGGCTACATGCTAGGCGAGAACCAACAGGGTACCAATAGTACAAATGGATCATCACAAAACAAAAATGGTAAGTATTATAATTATACAATAATTTTGTTTTGTATTAATGTGAATTATTTTCACCTTCATTAAATATGAATATGCAATCATGTCAGAATTTTTTACATAAATTCATCAAATGTCCATATTTTTTAAACTTGCTTGACTTTCCACTGAAATTTGCGACATTACGTTGGATGGTGGAATTTAACACCGCATTGTGTTTTCCGGATCGAAGAAATGAAAATAATTATTACCCTAAGTGGCCTTATTACCCCAATTAAATGATTGGTTTGCGTACCTTACATACTACAAATATAATCAAAATAGCTAAAATTTTGCTTTAAAAAATAATAATGGGTAAACAAAAAATATTTTCATAATCTTTTCAGGTAAATCAAATCAAAGCGACAACGTCGCCATACCCGGTGTGTTCAACTGCAGATTTTCAAATCCTGTAAATAATAGGTTTGTGTTTTTAAAATAACTATATACCTAGGTCAATTTCAACGCAGGCGCAATTACTCATGTTTAATTTTTTTGATGGAATGTATGAATGGATAAAAATTTTTTGGCTTCAAAAGTCTGTATGGCGCACGTAGCAGAGCAGGCAGAGGAAATTTGGTAACCTAATGTTAAGGCACTTTGTTCCCATTCAGACCAGTGTCTTAATGGAAACAGAACGGAACGGAACGGCCCCCACTTTCACTTTTTTTGCCGAATTCCCGAGGCATTGCGTATTGAGCTTTGGCTTTACCGATTAGTCTCCGATTAGTCGACACATCTCTAGGTACTACGTAGAGTTTGTATAATTCTATGTACGCATGTTTTTAATCTCAAATATTTCATAATTTTTCCTATAATAGTGCGGCAAACGGTCGTAAAAAGAAGAAACCGACTACATTCGTGCCTCCCCCAGCCGCGCCCCCTGCTCCCCCCGCCGCTCCCACGCCCGCGCCCGCTGCCTTCTGGAGGAGGCCGCTGCCCGCTCACAACCACCATGTAAGTATCAATTTAGCACGTTCCACGTGTTGTAACCGCCCTGAGTTAGCTGAAGATGGTTGAGCAGATTTAATTTTAAGATTTTTATAGTTGTCATGAACTTTCTTCCAAAGTCAATGGACGACCGTAAGACCGTAACATTTTCTGTTTTATCTTCAGGGTGGCTCATCAGAAAACGAAGGCTCAAGCGTCGGTTCCCGCGTCAACATCCAGCAAAAGTTGCAAGAGAAAAAGCAAAAACAACTCGCTGAATTAAGAGTTATCGAGGAAGAAATAAAACAGGGCAAATTAGCGAAGACAACCCCTGTGGCGGCAGAAGAAATATATAGCAGTCTGCAGAGACAGCCCATACCCCGCGCTAAAACGCACGCAGAACCACCGGCGTGGCCTAGTATAGAACTGGCGCATTCCTACCAAAACTACCCAGTTTTACCCCATTCATGCAATCTGTACCCCACTTATACGGAAATTAAACCGGAATACAACCCTCCGTTTTCGCAAGAAAGTACAGAAAAGCCAACTTTCCGTACAACCATTTATAACCAAGATAGAACTTTCTACGAAAATCCGGCGAATTTGAGAAATGATGGCGTCACTAACTATTTACCGATTAACGAGAGAAAATTTGAACCCAATATATGTAGGAGTCCTAGAAACGTTTTGAATAACAGTCCAAGAAATTACTTACCTGATGTTAGTACAAATAACTATGAAACTAACCAAAATCGAATCACCAACCAAAATTCAATGTATGAGGAACGACAGAACATTCCAGAATTTTCCTACGAAGATAATCAGTATAATAAAGAGGAATATATATCTGGTTTGAATCCTCTAAACGGCGTAGATAATATGCGTAATATTTACAGTGAAGGCTGTAATCAGTATAACCAATGTGACAGGTTCTATCCAGGTTTAGGTAAAAAGGATAGGAAACAAAGATGTCGGACACCGGAGATTTTATTGGCACCACATTATTTGGAGGGTTGTAATAGACAAGTGTGTTGTAACTGGGGTGCGCCGTATCCGTAAGTATTTGATATGTTTTTACTAATATTATAAATTGAAAAGTTTGTTTGGTTGAACTCACTAATCCCAGGAACTGTGTTTAATCGTTCAGTTATTAAGAAGCTATAGGTTATATAAATTAACTTAAAACAATTTAGCTAACGATGTATCTTGTTTGTAGCAGCTACAATGTAAGGGGAACCTATTGTTAAGACACACCGTTCCCCAGGCATTGCCGAATTTTCGATATCTTGCGTGTTGGGTGACGAAACTGAACGCCACGCTATGATACCAAAGTCTTCTTCTTCCTGGCATT
>FASU01020804.1:0-10249 GCA_001486225.1 Heliconius pardalinus sergestus
ATTATGTGATTCATTAAGTGTAATAAATTAATGTGTATAATACATTTGATTTGTTTTGGATATGAAATTTAGTGTCCTGTTAAATAATGAGGCAGTCTAGAAATAGTAGAGTGCATGCATATTGTGGGTACGGGTTTTAATCACATTCATAGAATATGTTCAAAATATTTTCATTTCAATTATTAAATGTGTATTTTTTAGCTTCATTTCCAAGAGCGTTTGGTAGGATAGACAGAGGGAACCTAGTATTAAGGTACTCCGTTACCCACTTTCTTCCTAACATTTCGTATTGATTGGCAGAATAGATAGAGACGCCGCAATAGATAGAGATAAATAGCAAAGGAAATTTTATAATGTTAATATATTTGTAAAAAATATAGAACTAAAAAGGTAATACGTAGAAAATACTTATACAGCGTATATTTATTTCAAAACCATATTAAATAACCTTTGAAGCTTTTATGTTCGCTCACTTTTATAATAATGACAATAACGCTAAATATTTTACATTTACACCTAGGTTTTTCACTCTAAATTCATAGTTTTACACATCAAATTCGTAATTATACACTTGAAATTCTTTCTTTTACATATCAAATTAACAATTAGATTAGTAGTTTTTGTAACTTGCATGTATTTAAAGTGTTCACAATTGTACACTTAAACACTATTTGAAGCGTAAAATTTGAAGTGAAAAACCGTAAAACGTAGCGTTTTTTAACATTATTTACTTAAATAAAATAACATCTATAGCACTCTAAAAAATACTTTATTCCTCTTTAAGAACTCAAAAAATACATTTTTTCAACGCTGTAAGTAAACACGTTTGACTATAAGCTAGGCTACTCAGTGAATGTAAAACACCCTTCTGTTATCATGCAAAAGTCATCCCTTGCCGTGAAGAAACCAGCCCTTTGATCTCTCTATTGTTCCCTTGACCATTGCGCCGAAATTTGCTAACAAGAGGGTGGGTTGGGGTAAAGTTTCACTTCGAAATATTTATAATATATAACAATATTTCATATTTAACCTTTGAAAACAAACTTTTCTAACATTAATTTTAGTGCTGAGTTTAGTTGATTGCATTTATTTTATAATAATTTATAATGCTAATACTTGTAAAATAGTCTGAGGCCATAAAATTGAGAAGATGAGTTTGAGTTCTAAATGTTTATTATGTAAAATAAATACTCTACCGGTAATTTCTATAAACTAAATATTACATTTTTGTAAGTACACACGATGTAAATAATTAATGTTTGCAATATATTAATTAATAATTGATTATTAATTACTATTTAAATTATTCGATGTCTATATAAATTTAGTCTAATTAAAATCAATTGAGTTTTACTAACGTTTACATTCGTATTTATGTACTTACGCAAATAATAACTGTATTATTAAAGGTATATGTTGGGTAATATCTATATAATAATTAGTAGATAATTATGTTTAATTTTTAAAGAAATTATTCTCAAAATAAAGGTTTTTCTTTCTAGGAGGTAAGTAGGTATAAAAACAAAGTTTCTGGTCACCTCAGTCACCAGTTCTTTAAAGATTACGACTTCTAATCTTATTTCCGTCCCGCGATAAAAGGGGAGTTTGCGGCAAAATAAAGTACCGTCCCAAGGAGCTCCTCTAAAGTCCCTTTAACATTGCAAATCGCATATTGAGATGAGACCTACTTACAAATTCGCCGCCTGATTGAAATTTTGCACGAAAGTCAACTTAAAGGAATATTTTATTTTATTGTAAAATATATATTTAAATAATTATTTTATCAATTTTATTATATAAATACATGAATACACAATAATAAATTCACTATAAGCTCGCCAAATACAGTGAAAAGTATGGAAAAGAGTGCCTTTACACTAGGTTTCGTCTGCCTACCCCAACTACTGTGTGGGAGATACAGCGTGAACTTGATAAATTTCCATATTTAAATAGAAGAATTGCATCGTATTGCCAATTAAAACGTTAATAAGTGCGCTTCGAATTGTGTCAACATACGGTTTTTGTGTCAAGATATGGATCATTATGATATAATTATGTGTATGCAGAAAAACAATGGAAATGTCGAACGGAAATACCATACGCGCACGTAAACTGAGAATTAAAGGTATTAGTGGTAAAATGTTGTAGTTATACATGTTTTAGATTTTTTTTGTAATGCAGTTTATTTGCATTAGCTTAATACTTTATAGGTGTAGGGTAGATATATTTTAATCAGCTTCACGCTGTATTTCGCTTGTAGTAAGGTAGGCAGAGGGAGCCTAGTGTTAAGGCACTCCGCTTCCCATTTTCCGCCGATTTTTGTCTCAATTACGCGCTTTGCCTCGATACCAGAGTGAAGAAATAAAAATGTTTTATTTTTTCGAGTAGTAATCGAACACACAACCTGCGTCTACAGTCACACGCGACGCAGACCGTCACTCACGACTTTCAATTATAAATCTTCTTTATATTTTATAATTCAGTGATGTTAAGGATCTAGTTATAAAAAAATATATATAAGTTAATTGATTAATGAAGTTTTCCATTCGCGATTAACTACATATACATTTCCCTTATAATTTTAATTAAAAGGAGAAAAAGTGTAATATGTGCTTTAAGTTTAAAATAAATCTAGGAATCGCTACTTTAAAACCCCATCAGTTAGATCGGATTTGTCGAAAAAGAAAAGTGTTCAATTCTTGCGAACGTTCCACAAGATAGAATTCGATACATGATAGCCACCTACGTGGACCGCCCGCTTTTTTATTTTTATACCAGTGTCGACAAAAAAGCAATCTATGAATCGGTCGAGGCGACCACAAGCTAGCCGATACTTTTTTTTACCCTTCCCTCGTTGGGTTAAGGTTCAAAGTCCACCAACTCTTTATTCCATTCGTAAGACGGTGTTTTGTAATATAATATTTGCGACCATGAAAGGTACGTCGATAAGCTTCGTGGTATAAGATTACCTACTCTTTGTGGTCTGTGGAGACGCCACGAGCACTGTGGTTAAGGTGCTTCTCACGCCGACTGCGGTTCCAGTTACTACATTTGAATCCCTCGTTCCATGCATTGTATAATAGAAATAGAATCTCACAGGAAACTCTGAGTCATTAACTCTATTAATGTCTCTGTGTTTGAAGTACGAAACTTGCCCGACATTTAATGTTTGAATACTTGTACCTAAATAATATTTAGATTATATATATATATAATCTATATTAGTATATGTTATATTATATCAAAACGTTTAATTTAAGTAAAAAAATACTAAAATATTAGTATAAATATAAATAAAAAGATAATAATAAAAACACAGGTAAAGATGACATTTCCACTTGTACAGGTAATATATATTATAGATCTGCCTTTTGTTAACCTCATCCTTTGTTTAGTTTACCGTTACAGGTTACTATACAATGTGGGTCCATTTAGTATGTCTTTGGTCGTTCCGGTATCTTTTTATAATAATATTCAAGCAGTTAGAGCAATAATTTAACTTAAATTGTTTTAATATTCTAAGTGCTCCATCTTTCGACCGCTTGTTGTTCCTTGGGGTGTTTTAAATCAAGCCTCCGGAGATACGGAGATTGTGTACACTACTCTTGCGGTCTCGGCCGTCTTTAAATTTATTCGTTCCCAAAAGCAGTGCATCACCAAGAGTTTTCACTATAGCCCGCGAAGTGGGCGGAACCCACCATTGTGACAAAATAAAGTCTCCAGACTATGGGCTTCTTTTACTCTCATCTCATAGCAAAATCAACCTTACCATCAAAATAAGAAGAGCACAAATCGCTCGGTAAAACAAAACAGATGGTACGTCGTGATACCGCTGAATAATCAACGCTTAAAACGTCTGGAAAAAGAAAGATACAGTAATGTTTTATGAATATAAAACGACACAGATATATTCTCATTTAATTCTTACTTCTCGCGACCCACAATGTATTTCTGTATATATTATGGTTATTGGTACTGAACGCCCGTTCGTATTATCGAATTAACCTTTAGAAATATTTGGTAATAAAATTTTAAGGGAACATTGACTTGAGTTTTGCCAAAGTAATGCCTTTAGTTAGTTATGAACACGTTTGGATTATTATTAATACTATCATTTTATTTATTATTCATTTTCAAATATTATTATTAGATATTTTACAGATATAGATTATCATATAATAGATTTTAATATTTATCACACTGACATCCGTCCCAAATCATCAAACCCACACTTTGCCATAATATAAAGTCATCTCAGAGAATCTCTTGAATAGGACGAGAGTGACGATGGATAGCTCACAAAATCATGTAACAAAGACGTAAAATCGACTATGTCTTGCGAGAACTGACATCACTCGACAAGATGCAAAAGGGTAGACGTTTTTACCTTTAAGCCTGTACTAAATTAGAATTCCCAAGTTACATACCAGGCAAATTGCATTATCGAAAATCTAATTTCATCATGTCACCTCGTCAACATAAACTTGTTACTAAAAATAATAAGGTAAAATAAGCTTTAGACGTATTAATATATTACTTATTACAAGATAGAAGTGGATGCAAAAATATATCTTAGGAAATCGAAATCCTTTAAAAGGCAAAGGATTAACATAATTTATATAACATAATACGATGTCGGACAGCCTTATCGGCCCGTTGATGTTCATCCGAGTCACCAGCTCAGGTTATTTCGCAGCGTTCGCCAGTTCCAATTTTCCAGGAGAGTGGGCTGCCGGCGCCTGGCTGATAGTGTGACATGGTGACAGACACCCGGCTCGCGATTAATTACTTTCGCCAACTCACTCCTGTAGGGCTTCTTTCAACTGTCGCGCGCGGTTTGTGTTACAGGTTTTTGCATGCGAAACTTTGAACGGAACGTGACAAATTAAAGGTTCAGCCGTGGGGGCACTCGATCCGTTGTCTGCGTAATTGTAACAGTTGTGAAGTTAGACTGGGGGATGAAAGGAAAATATTTCTAAAAGCTAAACTCGACCAATTTAAAGTTTTTTTGGATTATATACCTAGCTGGAATATTTCAAAGATATTTACTTTAGTAGGTTAAGCATATTTTAAGAAGGATTATTGGATAAACCATCAAAAATCTATATATTTTTGCAGTCACAATTTTTACGTCAATTTTTTATTACAAAGGCAGTTAGTTATTGAAGTATAAAAACTCAATTGATTAAATCCCCTAGCAGATAAAGGCTTCTTGTATTTTCAGCGTTAAAGTTTTAATTAAACGACGACCCTTAAAATGCGAAAATTGCTTTTGTTTATTGAGTCATTAAAATATACCTTAGAAGAAACAAGGTGTAAATTCTCATTTTTGTGTTGTTCTGATGAGTTTTATGAAAGAAGAAACAGCTTATGTAAAAAGGCACAAAAATTTTACTAGTACTAAAAATCTAATATTAAATATGGAAATTTAGTGAAATCCTGTGTTTAAGGTATTTGAATTTAATACAACTAGATAGATAATTCACGTTGTGTGGCAAGTTGCCAAAAGCGTGGTTTTCACCTTTATTCTAGCTTTTGCTAACATATATTCAGGATTCGTCGTCGTTTGAATCTAGGAAAGATTTTTATTTGATTGTAATATTCAAAAAGTCAAAAACGTTTTATGAGGCTAGTCGTGGTGCATGGGCACAAGCGTGTTACTCTGTACGTGACAGGTTATGGGTTCAATTTCCATTCAAGGAAATGAAATATTTAAAATATATCCATTTCCTGGCTCTGGTGGTGAGGCAAAGTGCGGCGTTAAGCTTCGCCAATCAACACCATGCCTCCAAAATTCGGCGGGAATTTGAGAGCGGAGTGTCTTAACACTAGGTTCCCTTTACCTTCCCACTTACCTGCGAAATAAATAATTTAGGAAAACCATTAAACTCTACCATTATTCATTCTACGCACGTACCTTCTAATTAACCACTTTAGCTCGACTAACATTGTTTAGCTCAAAGCTTATAAAGAATGAACACCCTAATTGAGTATTAGGTATAGCTTTGAGATGCAAATGTTTGTGGGCAAGCAACACGTGACGGACGCCAGGATCCACTAAACAATATTAGGTTCCCTTACCAAGTAATGTATGTTCGTATATGTAAATTAGAGCATAAATAAATGATAATTTACATGATATTTCTTGATAGAGACTTGTGGTTATGTTTTTTGGTTTATTGATTTGATTTGTCTTAATAATTAAATCGAAATTGAGGTTAGTAATGAAAATTATAATAAAATGTATTTTTGACGTAGCTTCATTTAAATGTAAACACAGTTTTTAAAATTATATTTAGCAGTAAATTATTATAATTTCTAACTTAAAAATTGTATTTCTAAATAAATATATGCTGGAATCTCTTTCAAATAACATCTCACCGAACCTCATTAAACTAGAAATCACATAGAAAATTAATAAATAGTTTTATTGTTTATTATAAAATCTAACACTATAGTGAAAAATCTAATCTTAATATAAGGTATCTAATGATTTTAAAATACTGCTCTAATAAAATTTATAGATTTCGACACGATTTCAATATTTGGCGTTTAATTTATCTTGAAAGCATTTAATACATTAAGATTCGGGAAAAATAAGGTCAAACTTTCTTGCTATCAGGTTAACAAAAATATCATTAGTCTTTACTCGCACGCAACTGACACATTAAAGTTGGAATCAATCAAATAATAAAATCGCTGTATATATTATATTTATATATATATGTATAATTTTGAACCATAATAAAAGGTATTAAGGTGTATTTTTCTCCTTTTCTCCATTTAATTAGCAGGGACCAACCCCTTCAATCACTTTAGTTACAAATTGACAGCTGGCGCTCGCTTTGATAGTATTGACGGGATAATTCTTAAGCGTTACGCCCAGTGACACCGTCTCGAGTGTCTTTTAAAATGGCATTTTAAATTTCACTTCAATATGAATATATCTAAATATTTATGAGCAAATATGATTAGCTTCACGCTGTATCCCGCAAATAGCAGAGTATGCAGAAGGATCCTAGTGTTAAGACACTCCATTCTCCATTTTCCATAGAATTTTTCGAGGCTTTGCGGGTTGAGTAGTTTAACTCAACGCCGGGGTTTTGCCTTGGTGTGTGAGCGAAGAAATGAAAAAAAATTATAAATAATAATTAATACCCCCGAATATGGATCGAACCCACAACCGTCGCATTATATTCACACCCTTGTGCCCCTGCGCCACGACGTCATCTACGTGCAAATTCACTGACTAAATATAACTATAGTGGGAATAACTTAATATTAAATTAATAAACTATAAACTAACACGTATACCGGATTTAAAACGTGCTAGTTACAAAAGCAAAATGTGATAGTGAAAAGCTTACACTACCTCTACAAGGGTAATGGGAGTAGGAGAAACAGCCAGGTGATTGTTTATATCGTTTGAAGAACCTGCGCGTCAAGGACAAAGTACTCACGCATTTCCGATTAAACCTTCTATATTACCGCCCATCTACCCCTCATCCTGTCACCCTCGTCTCGATTTTTCATACGCGTCTACCATCCATACTTCAGCACACTTGATTTGCGGAGCACGTACACTTGACCACCCTAAACCTTGAAAAAACATAGAAATTTCAACCCTGTAGGAAGGAAGGAAGTGGTTGTGAAACAGCAGAAATATCGCCAGCTTCGCATACTAGCTTGTAAGCGATGTTATGCTTTGTGGCGACAACGTTCCTTTCACCATATTGGGAGTAAATCGAATAGCTCGCGGTGCCACATCGTTAGTTGTAAGAATGAATGCAATGACCGGACGCGGTCTGGTCGCATTTCAAACAAGTCAATTGATATAAATGATACTTGAAATGCATACCCGCTTGCAAGATGATCTTGGGTACCGTGGAGAATTGGGAGAATTCTTTATTTTCAAGTAATATATCTAAATTCATCATATTAGGAATCACATAATGAATTTTTTTATCTAAGGATATATATTATACATTTTACTAAAGTGAAGTTCATGCATTTTTTTCTTCCAATGTTAATTAAAATAGGTAAATTTGCTGTAGTTAAGTTGTAAACTGAGTGATTTGATAATAAAGTTCTTTAAACTGTATAATAGTATAATTGCATTTATAATACAATAAAAACAATAAGGTTTTATTGTTTTAGTATAACGACCACAATTCAGCATTTTAAGCGACGTGTGTGGCTTCAGTAAATTGTTTACGTTTTATTATTTCGCTTAACCAGTTTTATTGCTGTGACAGAAGTCAAATATAGCTTATAAATGAAATTATAATATTTAGTTGAAATTAATTTTATTTTTTTATTCTTACTGTACTAGATTTTATATAAATTTTCGATAGACTTTTCTGTTCAAAAGTATAGGAAAATTTGCAACTTTGTACTGTGCCCATACAATTTTGATGGATAAACAAAGAATGAATACATTATATCAAAAACTATACAGTGTGTTTGCGATGCGTGCATATCTCCATTAAGCCCGCACACTTCACTGCCTAAGGGCTCTTTCAAGGCTTGTCCTTTGTACACGCAGACACGCTGCAACACGCTCCCATTAATTGTAGTCACGGCACAAAACATGCACATGTTATATCTCGCCACAGAAGAGTCAGTTCATCATAACATGTGAAAATATCAAACGTATTGTTTAAATATTGCTTGACAATTACTATATGTTTTTTAAATTTATGACAGTTCCGAAGTCGTCGCGGCGTATTGGCACAAGCGTGTGGCTATCAACGCGATGGTAGTAGGTTCGATAATGAATAAAATTAATGAATAGCTGAGTCGGCAGAGATAACCTATTGAGAAAACACTGCGTTCTCACAAGTTCCCGGGATTCGAACCTGCGTCTTCTTGAAAAACATGTAATGGTTGTAGTCTATAAGAATTATTTTGATATAATTAACTATTTGATGTGAAATTGTTGAAATCCAAATCAGTATTATTTATTTAATTTCACGGTTAACTGCAAAATTATAATTATTATATTATGTACATACGGCCACATAATTCCATTATCAGATCCCTTGACGACTGTTATGTTGATAAATCAAATAATTGACTAATGCTATGATAATATTAATTATTAACTATACTAAAATCCACTTAACACCTAGTTGTGTTATTATTTAAAGACCCTTTACACTATTACATAGTATTCTATATATCATATGAATTACATTCATACAACTATATAAGTAAGCAATGGTAACTTAGTGTTATGTCACTCTGTAAATCTCACTGTGTCTTAAATATTGGTACTTAACTGTGTGTGTGTGTTTTCTAACAATATCGACATAACATAAATATTTACTTTGGTCTCAGTTCTCCGAATGTAACGAATTAAAGTATATTATTACATAATCAACCCATTACATAAAAATAATATTAATATAGGTATTTTGTTTTAATATAGGTATTTATAAAAAATATGGATTTAAAAAGCCGGTAGTGCTAGGCATCGTTTATTCTATGCTACACTAGGTCGACTTTTTAATTTTTACCCTTCCTTACCTTTCTATTCATCCTTTTGTCAGGTAAACAAAGAGTACTACAGAAAACGTGACTAAGCACAGCGACGAACTTTATCTTAAAACGTATGGTTACTTACTGGATTTGAATGTATAACAACTGCACAATAGACGAAAAAAATTATCCGCCGCATGGGTATCGGTTTTAAGGTTTAATTCATTATTTTTTTGCTTCACGCTGTATTCTCAACATAGAAGGAACCTAGTGTTAAGACTCTCCCATTTTAAGGCTGAATTCACAAGGCATTGCTTATTGAGAAGCGGATATAAACGTCGCGTTTAGCCTTGTTACCAGAGCAAAGAAATAAAAATATTGAATATTTAATATCTTCGAAATGGAATTGAACCCACAACCTGTCTCTGTACGCCCCGAATTGTCATTATTTTGTATCACATATAAAAAAACATTACTTTATAGTTAGTTAATGAACTAAAATAATATCTCAAAACGCATTATAATAACCCTCCACAAGTAAACAGTTCATCGCGTCGCAGCATATTAGGTAACCACAACAAAAGCGGAGTAACGTAAATAAATCAAAACTTACCTAGGTACCTGTCAGAGCGCAAGGTTCCCGAGATAAGCAGTGAGGTGTTCATTATGGATAAAATAACTTTACGACCTGAGTAATGACCTCACATGACTTATGGAATAACCGATTAAATATGAGAATAGAAAACACGGATTGTTTATATAGTCAATA
>FASU01020825.1:0-12984 GCA_001486225.1 Heliconius pardalinus sergestus
TATTTTTTGCATACATTTTAGGCACCAAGTGTATCAGTTGGTTCCCTCAATATGTGTCAGATGTTTAAAGTTAACAAAACACAATTAACTTAAACAGCTAAAGTATATATATAGATACCTATAGTTAAATGATTTTTTATTAACTGTCAAATGGCATTAACTATATTAGCTTTATAGTTTTAAAAATAAAAAATAAATTAAAAGATACCTGTGACTTCTCAAGGAAATTAATTACATAAAAATGTCATAGTCATGTAGAAAAATGATGTTACGAAACGGTCATATACTATTTTATTTGACGAAATTCCTAAGCTCGTATGTAAATTGGTAATATTCCGTGCCCAGAATAATAAATGTATGTAATAATGAGTGAAAGTAGCTGGTAGGTACGACTTTAGAATCCTTTTAATTGTTGCTATGAGGTTAATTCGTTATATTCTTCTCCTCGACCAAGTCAAAAGACGGGGTTGAGTTCCACCACTCAAGTACAATGTCTTGAAAATTGGACGGGAATCGAACAACTGAACCTCGCGTTGACCTCGGCCATCAGCCATCGTAACTATTGAACACACGGGACCCGCTCTTCCTCCTCCGTCCTCGGAAAACGAGGTACTAAAAAGCTTTGCTAAACAGACCAAATGAGAATTTAACTGCAAGGCCGTTAATGATGATGCAATCTTTTCACCAGACTATCCTTTTACACGAGTTCTCCAATTATGAAGCACTTGGTAGTCGACCTATGATACATAGTTGTGGTCAATTAAACAGTTTATAGTTAGAAACAGCAATAATAAATTATATAGTGGTGTCAACTGAAAGGTGGACACGTGCATGAAATGCGTTAATAAATTGTAGGTAGGTACTTATTTTTTTATTTTTTTTATTTATTGTTTATAAAATTTTCTATTAAGTCCCCTAGTAACGAAATAGTATACAATCTAAGTTGCAATGGTTTTTATTTGTATGTTATATATGTATTTTAGTGTCCAGACAGTTTTATGTACCAAGTAGTGGAACTCAACACCGCGATCAACCTTGGCAGAGCAGAGAAATGATATTAATTAATTCACCCATCTAGGGTCGAATTCACAATCATCATCACATCATCGTATTTACAACCAGACACTGATCCAGTGGCTTTTTAATCAGAATCTAGAAAGAACTACAGTTAATTACGTTTTTAATATATTTTTTATTGATATTTTTAAAAACCTCAATTTTTCAGCCCAAAATACGAGATGAAAAAAGCATACAAGTTACCGATACAAAAAAAATTATATAAACTGCATTTCACAAAAATGGCAAACCATGCCTTCTTTTCACTACCTAAAGTACCTAATAAATATATTGTAACGAGCCTCAATAACGTTACATGTCTTAGTTACTGTGTTACATACATTTACATTTTTATTACTACAATAAATGTAAAATTGTACTAACTGTGAAGTTAGCTTTTATGAAACCCATGATGTTTGAATAATTATTTCAAGACTTATTTTTAGTCATTATATTTTTTTGGTACATCTTCTCTACATATATTATACATAGAACGTTATCTACTAAACATTATGTCGCTTTTGGTTTATTTTCTACCCAGGATAAACTTAGATAAAGAGGATAATTTTAAGCATTTTTTTAAAATTATTTTGTAATTTTAAGCCTATAGGAGAATTATGTTTTTATATAGTTTGGGCAATTTTTTTTATAAAATAATTATACATGATAAAAAAAATTAAAAATTAACATACCTACAAACCCATACCTTTCGTAGTATCTAATTTGAGGTCAAGTAAAATAAAATCATTTCCTAATTCCAATGTAAATATATCAATATTTATTATTGCATAACGCTTTAATAGTTATGTCAAATATTGTTTAACGCAATAACCAGTTAGTGACAAATGACAATCAATTCACAGATTAAATTCTTCTGTTCTAGATTATATTTCGTTAAGTCAAAATAAAATGGCGTTAATTTTGACAGGTTAAGTTTTTTTACATAATATATTTAATTATTTTACTAACCGACCAGAAAAATAGGCTTCAATTTGAATTACTATGTTGTAGACTTAGTTGCGAGAGATATAACAGTGAAACCTCATTATAGTCTATTAAAAGATCTCGGTTGGTTTATCATCGGTTCATATCCAGAATATATTTTAAAGATGGCGTTACGTTATCATTTTAATATTTAAGGTTGTAGGAGGAGCTTGGGCCCCTCAAACCTTCACTTAGATGCAACTCCCAGCCACTGCTCGGAGCTCCTCACTCCTCAGCACGATGAGAACCTGCACTGAATGAATACTGGAAATACTAAGTAACTCTTTTCTGTGAAAGATAATATGTGGTATACATAAAAACATAACTAGTTTATAGACGTATCGGCACCGTATTGTTACATCATTGGGTAGATTTTTTTTTTATAATAGTCACGATTCATAAATATAGTTCGTGTTACCAAAGCTTTATTATGTTTTGTAATATGCGTATTATAAAATCGCAATGTTTGTATATAGATGTGAATACAAATCGCTTTATATTTGTACCTTAAATTTAGGTTAAAGACTAAAACTTTTTTATTATGTTTTTAATAAATAAGTCTCTAGGTAATATAAATGTACCAATAAAAATATGAAAAATTAAATAAAACGATGCGTCGTTGACAATCGTCTGTAATTTTATTTGAACGGGCAACACTTAAACTTATGGGAATCCATTTACGTGCAAGCATGTGACAGAAAATAATATTGGCAAAAAAAAATATTTTGCAGACTTTCAAAATATTAAAATTTCACAACAGAACCTTTATAGCGCCTACTTCGATTACAAAAAACACTTTTTACTTACAAAAAAATATTTTTTTAAATTTTTAATACAAATATTGAGTTGTCTTTGCCTTAATGTTCACTTCGACGAGATCACGTGTATTTTTAATAAGCATTATATAAATTGGACTTTTAGAATTTGTAAAAGTAAAATATCTTGTATTTCAAAATATTCTAAAATATCATATTTTTGCAAGAAAATGAAAACAAACATAATGTACATATTTATAGTTCACAATTTTATGTATTTTTTAAATTATAACAATATTATGTTTATTTTTATTCTATTTGAGGGCAGTCGGAGCACAGGGGCACAACGTGTGACAGGAAACGCGACAGTTTCTGGGTTCGATTTCCATTTGAAGAAATGAAATAATTAATATTTTCATTTCTTCGCTCTGCTAACGAGCCAAAGCTCGGCGTTGAGCTCCGCCACTCAACAGACAATGCCTAGAGAATTCGGCAGGAAAGTTTCAATGAATCTAATAAAACAGTTAGTTTGTAGCTATTTTACAATTTAACGTTTAGAACCTCTCACATATCTTTCATGTTCAAACAGCGATCAGTTACAATTTTATTATAAGTATAAAAAAAAGATAGATAAAGATAATATCACAAAAACAAATTTCACATTCACATATACTATTATTAGTATTAATTATATAATATTAATACGATATTTAAATAAAACATGTTTGAAACACGACTATCGTAAAGTAAAATGTTTTTACAAATCATTATTTGTCCGCAAACAAGCCGCTATCGTCGCCGGGCGTGATCTATCTTGCACTTGTTGCAACTCCCGCAAATATTTACTTTTGTAATTACATTTAACTTATATAAAGATAGAAGTGTATTGTTTTTGTTTAATAAAATAAATGAAATAAAATTAATCATAATCATACAGCTTCGCGCTGTACCCCGCTCAGCAGGGTAGGCAAAGGGAACCTAGTCTTAAGATACTCTGTACCCAACTTTCTGCAGAGTTCTGGAGGGATTGCGTGTTAAATAGTGGAAGTCAACGCCGCGCTTTGCCTTGACACCAGAGCGAAGAAATGAAAAAATACTGAAATAAATATCTTTATATTTAATTAAAATTATATATTTAAACAGTATAACATTATGATTTATGTGAAATGAGAATATTTAAATTAAGACACTCTTGCACTCCGTGCCATCCTGCTATGTGCGGGATACAGAGTGAAGCTAGTTTTTTTAAAATTATAAAATGTCATAGTGATATTAGTATTATAAGCATATTAGTATACATTTTGGTAATGCCATATTAATGACTGTCGACATCTTTAGTTGCATCATTAGCGACGATTAATGCACATCGTAATTACTGAGCACGTTTATTTATAAGAAGGTAAAAATATAATTTTCTGTTATTTTTAACATTTTTCCTTATGCTATTATAAACATATAAAACAAAAACAAATATATATTTTACTATAAAAGTATTTACGTAAGTGTCGTCTACACGTTTAACTATTAAAAAGGATTATAATAGGTTTCAAATAAAACAATTGTTATTATTTAGACATTACAATAGAGTTATATATAAAATAAAAAAGTATCAAATTATATTTTATTATTTTATATATATTATTTTATATTACGTAAAGATTTATATTAAAAACGATGTTAACACGTTGAAAGTGACAATTATTAAAATATTCTTTTTTTTAGTTTGTGTTATTATATCAACAGACGAAACTTGATTTAGCATTGGTGTTATTTTTTTTATTATTTATATATTATTTTTAAAAAAAGTAAAAAATAATATTTAAATTAAATAGGTATAAACAATTAATTAATGTTTTATCTTTAAAAATATTCTCGTCGTTTCATTAAAAAGTTATGGTTTTTTTTGTTTGAGTAGACAAAAAAATTTTGATTTATAAATGGCCTATACTTCCAAATTCAAATTTGTACGTTTGTTCCATGTAAATCTCACGTTCTTATATTGACTCATTTTAAATAATTTTTTATAATGCATATTTAAAACAATTCATAACATATATGTTTAATATTTTTATTTAAAATGATCATACATGAACTGAATTTAACACAATGCACGGTAAATTAGTTCATTATTAACTTATACTGTAATTAATAATCATCAGTTTGTGTAATCTTCAGAAATACAATTTATACTATTGTTTCCTTAAGACCTTTCTGACTTTCACTTACCGAACGCCTATTTATACTAGAATCTTGAACGTTAACAATATCATTTTAACTTTGTACACTAGAGAGGGCTTATAAATTTAAATAGACCTTATAATAAATAAATAAATATTCAAAAATATCTAATTGACCTGAGCAGTAGGTACGTATAGCTACATACTATACTAGTAGATATACCTAGATATGAAGAGAAGAAATACAAGCACAATAGCACTGACTGATGATTAAACATAATGTTTTAACACTTGCTTCTTTCTCAAGTAAATATAAAAATAAACCTGTAACACTATAACGACATGAGAGTTTGGTACGATTGTAGATCGACCCATGTTGTCCGCTTCAACGATGTTCGAAACGACAAAATATAATAATACAATAACAATACATATTGATATTTTCTATTCTTTCAACCGGAGTGTCTCCACTCCGACATGCACACGACTGCACATGCTTACACTGCTTCGTCTATCCAGGCTGGAAACTCATCAATAATAAAAAAAAACGAATTCCGAGTAAAATTAAAATTCATAACCATATTATACTTAATTGTACTCATATAAAATTGTAGGCCAATTCTAATAAATTAAACGTAAATTAACTTTACTGAAGATTTGGTAATTTTATAAGCTCATTACTTACTTAGGTGTAAAATAAATTGTTCACATTATATTATAGTATCTGTGATTTCAAAATACATAATACCTGTTAGCTGGAAGACTTATGATAATTTTGTCTAATGATGAACTCATAAACTGCCGAAATGGTAAATTAACTTTAATTGTTTGTCTTCGTGTATTTATTGGCTTAATATTAGAGTATAATTTCAAAGTTCGTTGGTTCGATTCCCATACACGAAAAAAATCGTGCGATAAAAAATAGAAGAAAAAAAAAATGGTTTAAGTCGTTATCTAGTATTGTTATTACAGTATTAATAAAATTTAAATATTTTTAGTTTTATTTTAAAAAATTGTATAGAAAGCTTAGGTAACCATATACATATTTACGATTTGAAATTACTTACCATATGACAGAACACTTTGCATCTCAAGATGCCGAGAGTATTGCATCTTAATATGTCCATAATTTTGCATTACAAGATATATACTTATATTTTTTTTATCACACAGCGTCACGCAGTATCCTGCCCACAGCAGGGTAGCAAACCTAGTGTTGTAATACTCCGTTCCCCACTTTGCGCCGAATTATAGAGGCATTGCGTATTGAGTGGCAGATTTCAACGCCGCGCTTTACGACACCATAGAAGAAATGAAAATATTAAATATTTCATTTCCTCGAGTGGAATTCGAACCTACAACCCGTCGCGTCTACATTACACTTAGTGCCCTTGCGCCACTTGGCTCTCTATAAATAATATTGTATTATTTGATTTTATTTTTGCGCAGTACTTTACGCAGCTAAGCCGATCTCCCACTTTTTTTGTAGATATACCACAGATTAGAAATTACTACGTCTAAACACAGGTACACGGTATAACATAGATAAAATTCTGCAATTATTATTACACTAAAAGAATATTTCAAAGAATATGAAAATAATATTTCTTACTGAAAGTCCATATTATAACCCCACTTAGGTACTTAATTTAATAAATTTCCTTATTATAATGTTAATAAACACACGGATACCCAACTAGTATAGTTAGCATAATCAAAAAACGTGAACAGAAATCAGAAATTGTTCATATCTTTACAGTCAATGATTTTGGTGTATTATTTAGAATTTAAAATTATCATTTAATTTCATATTCACTTATCATATCTTTAATAAGATACTAGCCACTGGGTCTGAATAGATACTGCCTTCGACTTTGTTAGAGAAAAAAATGTTTTATATACCTAGATAAAAATATATTATAAATTTCTGAAATTAATATAGATTAAAAAATCTATATTAATTTCTTACATGCGCATAAAATTGAAATTGACACATTTTATGACATACTAAAATCTTACAAATATTTAAAAAATCCTCGTACCATTTAACAGTTTTTATTATTATAATAGATTTATAATAAAATTTTAAACATTTTTTTCACAGTTTATTACTGCTAAAAATATTACTAAAAAAATTTTTAACAAATAAAAAAATGTGTGTATTCGAGCTTTTTTAAACGTTAATAACCTGCACGAACAAAATTTAATAATTTTAATGAACAGACGGCCTTATTTCAACATGACGTCATAAAAACAAGAAAAGAAACTATAATAAAATTCGCCTCATGAATTTCATATGGGCAAAAGTAAATGTTAAATATAACATAAGTATGCCACTTTTTCGTCGCATTTAAAGATGTATCTCTAACGTTTTACACATTATGCAAATCACTTTTGAAATCCGAGATAGCTACTTAACATTTTATTGCGTTTCCATAATAACAATCAATAGTAAAAACTTACTAAAGTCAACACTAAATATACAATAACAAGTTAACCCGTTCAAACTACACAAGAGGTTATAATCCATTTTGAATTAATACCACATCTGTTAACAGGCGTATTTGTAGAACGGCCGAATAAGGTTAGTATTTAACAATTAACAATGTGCAGGAATAAATATTTATGTTACCTGGTTGGTGAGCACATCGATGATCACATAAGCGAGGTAGACGATCTCCTCCTCGTCGGAGCCGAGCGCGGAGCCCCCGAGCCCCGCGGTCCGGACATGCAGCGCGCATACCCACCCCCCGCTAATCATGGCGCCATGCACTCTTCACTGCACTGTACTGTTAACACCAAGCTAACCAACACTAACGGTGCCCAAGTCCTGGTTCGAGAAGCAGTCAGCGAGTGTCCAAGACTAAAGTAGACAGTGGCGCGGGCGGCGTTTTACCGCTATATTGCTATACAGTCTACGTAAGCGGTTTCCGCAAGTGAAAATCTGGATTTACATTACACGGTTCAACGTTCTATTCGCGAATTATCAAATGTTAGCTTGAGACGGTTCTAAAGATGGTTGTTCTATCAGTGTCACTAGTAAATACAATAAAAGTTAGAAGTAAATATTGTTATATGAACGTGCCTACGGAAAACACGTACGCGCCCGCCGGATCGGTGGATCGACTGCCGTGCTTGCCGTTGCCCCTCGTTGACACTGCGCAGGTAAGCGCCGCCAGGTGAGCGCGGCGTTGCCACACCGCATTATCATTAATAAGTGAGACAGACGTCATGATGAGCTTATACGCTCTGTCTAACATTCATTGCTCGTACAGAAGGGAATTTATAATACAAGTTCCCTACATACAAAGTAATGTATACTGTAATATCACGGTTCGTGAACACATCGCGGCGCTGTCATAGATTATTTTGTTTGCGAAGGTTTTTATCTAGACAGGCGATTTTGTTATAAACGTGTTAATACATTGCGTTTGTTGTTCCGCGGCCTTGTTAAGGTTATGGAGGGAAAGTGGTATTTAAGTTGCACGCTGTCTTATTGTCGCCATTGGGCTAATACAATAATAAAATTGTGGGTAGTCGTAAAATTCAAATAATAAAATTTATAATTATTATACTTTTTTTAATGTAGGAACTGTAAAATTATATAAAGGTCGTCAAAGGTACAACGGGCATTGTTAAAAATTTAAATTGTATACAGATTTTATTTTTTTTAAAACAATACAATACCAACGCACTGAAGGTAAGTAGAAGGTCGAGCGCAACTCAACGATATTTGTAAATTAATTATTATGTACGTAATTATTTTAATTCTAGACCCTAGTGACCCTTGGATAATGGCATCACTATTTTCTTGAAGTTTTAAATTGTTGTTTCTATTACAATATTATTATATTATACTACTAGTATTATCTACATTAACAGTAAAAGCAAAGTAAAAACAATTGTATTACACATAAAAACTATAACTTTATAATACAATATAAATTTAAAGTAACAAGAGAAATAATTAGTTAAATCTGGCATTTAGCCATGCGCACGCGCCGCCCTGCGCGCTCTCGCCTCTTATTGGCTAATCCGACCGTAAATCCAAGATGGACGCCCACAAAACATTCCCGTTGACCCATTTGTTGCCTAACAAAGCATTGCACTTTATTCTACTCTGAATTAGTTTTAGATAGGGTATAAAATTGATCGTATTTGTAAATCAAAGTTACGTAATCAGTGTGTATAAGATTATAAGACTAATATAGGAAGAAATTGCAATACCTAGTTAATGTTTTAACTCTTATAAATTATATAACTCAGGTATTCTTTTTATATATTGTATTATATTAATAATTGTTGTATATAGCATTGTACTAGATCTCAGATTATTTTAAAAACTAAACTTTTATATAATACATAGCCTTTTTACTAAATTTATATCTAATAGAAGTTGTGACGTATGTTATATTAGATATCCGCCCGTGGCTTCGCTTGAACTAGATAGTTAATTAATTATTCATTTACTTAATTTTAAAAACAATATCTTTCTTGCAAAGTAAAGTTTCACCTAATTAAATAAAACCTTTATTTATAGCAATTTTGTTGCACAGCGTTCTTTAAAATGGTATATTTTTTTTATTTATGAACCGATTGAAATAAATGTTAAGGGAACATTGCCAAAAAATAAAAATGAAAACTGCATTAAATCGGATAAACTGTTTCAGAGGTTAGCGTGAACAAACGCACAGACAAACAGATGAAAATTTAAAAAAATATTTTTTTGTCCTGTTACGTTTTTCTCACATATCTTCCATGTACAGACACCGATCCGGTACGATTTTATTATAAGTATAGATTGATGAGAATATTCATTACATATAGGAAATAATTAATTTACATAATAATTTATTATAATACTTACAGTGAGAAATTTATTATATTTATTAAGTTTTTATTTACACGGCAGTCTTAGTACAGATGGTAATTATTTTAATATTTTTTTAGCTTGAAAGATTATGTTCTTTTAATAATATTTGCTTAATTACAGCTGAAAAAATTGTATGTTGCGTTACTAACGATAATTTATATAACTTTTTTTTTCAGATTCTTGCTTCATGTATACAGGTGGTATGTAGTTAGTCTAGTGACTAGGCACTTACTTCTCCGATTTTTGAAATTCTAGACTAGTAATGTGTTGAATGACCGAATTCAACACTACATAAGGTCTTGCTCTTGCCATAGCAGGAAAAAGAAAATAATTCATTCTACCGTATGAATACCCATATCGAGTGCTTTTACAGTTTGATGCTCATATCAATCCACTGGCCACAAAATATTGTTACGCTATTTAAATTTAGTAAAAAATAGGTCAATATAGTCTTTTTTACATTAGGTACCAAGGGACAAAGTACCGGAAAGGGGGCCTATTACAATCAAAGTAGGACATATAATCAATATGCAAAACTTTTGATGCTATGAGAGTAGCCATTTAATACTGACGTTAGTTATTTAATACTAAGATAGTATGTTGTGGGTTCGATTCCCACCCCAATTCATTTCGTTTACTTGTATAACTTAATTTTGCCAAATCACTTTACTAATTAGCATAAAATTGATGATCATTTGAAAAGTTGACATACCAATAATTTTAGTTTTTTAACTTGTACCTACATATAATATAGCTTATTGTTTTTATTTCTTAATTAATTAATTATGAATCTGTCATAATATTAATTAATTATAATGTAACGGTAAAAGAAAGTAAAGTGAATTTGAATACAAAGAAAAATGTATTTTTTTATTATGCGTTGTATGCAAGCGCAAGGCTATTAGCGCCAGTTCAATGCGTAACGGATACACATTTACGAAGGGTTCTATAGATATTTTGTTTATATTTTTGTATTTTCTGCGTATGCCAGGATAGGCAGAGGATATTTAGTGTTTAGACTCTCCGTTTTCTACCTTTCGTTCATTTTATAAATATGAGTGTTGGGCTCTTATCCAAGTACTTTGTCATTCAGTATTTATACTCAGAATTTTGTCTGCTGAATTATAAAAGAAAAATCAGAATAACTCGATGATAAATTTTAAATGTTATATTAATTATTCATAATACTATTATTGTATTTTTTATGTCTTTTAATATTTTAATTAATATTTTTTGAGAAAACTCCTAGATATAATTTTTTAATCCTCCCTATACCTATAAATAAGAGGATATTAAAATAAGTTTTTTTATATTGATTGTAAGTAGATATTAAAATGTTGCACTGACGTATGTATGTGAAACACAAAAGTCACACAAAATAATATTAAATATAATATTTTAGAAATAATATTATATATTAAAAATATGTTTAAGCCTAAATAATTATAGCCTTTAATATTTTGAGTTAAGAATAAGAAAAGTAAATCAAAATTTACAAACGTATCACCGAAACCCCAAAGTTTTGCAACCTGTTAAAATTTCAAACACCTGTTTGTTTGACTAAACTTGACGGAAAGAGATAAAAAATATACATACACAAATGTGTGACAGAGACAAATATACACATATCCCGTTGTAACTACACAACTTTATTGTCACTTTTGTAAATATCTTTCACTAAACTTCAATAAGAAAGAGATAAACATACATTTCAGTTGTGTTGAAAAGAGATGGATATACAATATACCTAAGTGGAAACCATGGCCTAAAATCTTAAGTGTTCTAACTTATTGTTCTTAAAATGAATAGGCTTTGTTAATGGAAAATAAAATGTCTTTTGGTATAGGGTTTTAAGTAGAATGTTTGTCTGTTCGTCTGTGTGTTTGTGCACGCTAACCTGAGAAACGGCTTAACCAATTGAAATGCAGTTTTCACTATTCTATTATAGCAAACTTTCTTTAACATTTAGTGATTGTTTTATTTCAATAAGTTTATAAATAAAAACTATATCCAATATAAAATATTTAGTTTGACAAAATTTCTATAACATTTTACTGAATTAGCTGCAACTTTAGTATTTAATGTCATTATCTATAGATATGATCTTTAATTTGCAATAATATTATTAAAATACGAAAATAATTAATTCATATAAAATGATATATTTTTTTGGTACTAAGTAAGAGTAAGAGTAAGTTTTGAACCCACAATTAAAAAGAACAGACAGATATCAATCTCTAATCTATAGAGTTAAGAGATAGCATTGGTGTAAAGATAAAACGTGTAATATAGGACTGTACACAGTGTACATCACTATCTCAAGCAGCACAAATTCAACTCTCTAGAAATCAATATTTACATATTTCCTGGTAAAAAAATAAGGTAAAAAAATATTTAACACTTATAGAATAAAAAAATATGTAATAAAATCACGAAAAAAAAAGAAAAAAAACATATTTGCAAAGTTGACGCTTAAGTATATTTCAAGTTATTTTAGCTTAATTTATTTTATACACTTTCCTAAAACCAATATAAATTTACATATTTTAAGTATGAGACTTTCATATTTATACAAGTACGAGAAGTGTCTTGGCTTTTTAACTGAATGTAAACCGGATTTTTAACTGTCTTCAAAATGTAAGGTTCTTGAGCGACCTGTAACCGAAATATTTGCGCTTTAACAAACATTTTGCAATTGTAGCGACCTGATTAAGTTAATTATTAAATTGTTGTCGTACGCAATAAATATGAAAAAATTATACTTTTTTATCCTCATGCATTTCTTCAGGAAAATAAAAATAATAGAGGCTCTACATACATAAGCTTCACGCTGTACCTATCCCTCACATAGCAGGGTAGACAAAGGGTATCTAGTGTTAAGACACTCCGTTCCCCATTTTCCGGTGTATTTTTCAAGGCATTGCGTGTTGCGGCGGAACTCAACACCGAATTTTTGCCTTGGTGAAGAAATGAAAATAATAATAAATAATGTAGAAAATTCTTTTCTCTTGTACTACTCACTACTGCGAGTACCTAACTACTCCTTTTTTTCCATCAATTCTGCAATCTATTTTTAACCGACTTCTGTAACAAAAGAAGGTTATCAATTCGACTGTGTATTTTTTTTTATGGAAAAAGG